>LSSL01002618.1:0-24098 GCA_001953115.1 Smittium mucronatum
CTGGAATCGCTGTGCGCTGTCTCCACTACTCCAACCAAGAATAGCACAAATCTTTGTGAAATTTTAGTTTAGAGTACTTCGAAAATTACACTATTAAGCCTCAAAACAACGGCAAGGTGTTTCACTCTTAAGGGGGATTCAAAACTGGCTTTTGATAATATAAGGATCCATGAAAAAAACCCCCCACGAAAAACTTACCACTTTTTTTCCAACTTTTTTTTATACTTAGCTGAACGCCAATTTGGGATTTTTTTTACGCAAAATAAATTCTAGAATGCTATTAATTTTAATTTGAAATCAGAAAAATATGATATACCCTATGTAATTATTTTTTTGATTTCAGAAATTGTTCAAAGCTCTTACAAAATATATAAAAAAAATTCCAATATAATTTCCAATCGTGAAGTCTCTTAAAACTTAGAAGGATTATTTCCCAATTTATATTATCATAGCAATGCTCCTCCAGCACAATTGGTGAAATAAGTACTGGTTAAAATTAATTTTTTATTATATTTTCAAATGATATAATTTATATGCTAGTCCTAGTTTATCCTTGAACACTAATAAATATTTTGACAAACTGTTTTGTAGCCTCATTATCATTCAAAAGTCTATTTTAATTTTTCATTTGAAAATTCTTACCTAAAACCGAAAAAATGATTCAATGTAATTTGGTAAAAATAAATCGAGAGTTTAAATCATAAATATATGCCCAGCTAAACAATTGAAGTTGTGATTAAATTTGAAAAAAAGAGTATAAAATTATCTTTAATCAATTATATATAAACAAAAAATAAAAATTCCCAAACAAGAAAAAAATTTATAAACATTTAAGACCAATTTTAATGGGCGATTAACTATTACTAGCTAATAAAAATGTGGGATTTTAAAATTTCCCCAGAAATATTATGCAAAAATATGAAGATTTAATTTTTTCCTGCGAATTCAGAGTTTCTCTGTAAGTTTATTTTTTAATCTGCTATTTTCAGAATATATCAGTGGTAAATGGATTTTTTTCATAATAATAGAAAATTATTCCATAAATGTATAACTTCAAGGACCATTAAAATTAAAAAAAATGTTTAAACGCCCTTTTAATGGTGTTAAAAGCAAAAATAGTATATTAGAAAATAATTATCGAAACTTTAGCTATCCTTGTTTTCTCACTAATATTTTATGTTATTTAGTGCGAATTTTCGTTTAAAATATTTAAAATCTAGATGCCAGCCATTCTTTTCTGTAATCAAAAGATTTCGAAAATGCAAAAAATTCACCACTATAAAATTCAAAAATTTCTTCGTAATTGGACTTATGTTTTATTTTTTTCTGTTTGTATATTATTTTTTCAAATGGTAATTATTTATTTGTTGATTAAGTTAGATTACATAATTTAAAAAAAGATCTAAATAAAAAAGATATCTAATAAAAATTTTAAAACAAAAAAGAAGTACATATAAAAGGATTAAATTATAGGAAAAATTATAAAGCGCAGATTTTTGCATAAAATCGCCTAAAAACTTTTAAATTTAAATACTTTATTCTTTTAATATACAAAATATATCAGAAATATAAATCCTACTTTGCGGATTAGAATTTTTTTATATTTAATAAAAAAAATTTCATATTTTTTTGTTCCATTTATTATTAGTTATTGATAAATAATATATAGTAGTACTATAAATTCATTTTAATCACTTTAGTGACTATTAAGAGTATATAAATAAATAAATAAAATTTATATATTTTCTTAATTTTTTAATTTTTTAATAATTTATTGAATTATTTTTACCGATTATATGAGTTGAAGAACGCCTTCTGTTGTTAACTTACTCAATGAAAATATTCTGAAAGACTAATGTAAAAAAAAAAAGCAACCTTGTTTAAATGTTTAAATTTTATTCTTTATTGATGCAAATACAATGTCAAATTTGCTTTTCAATATTGGAATAATATTAAAGCATACTATAATTCTGGCAAGAATGATTTTTATGATTTCATGGACTATATTTTGGGCTGTGGTATCAGTAGAGAGACCCTTTAATAAAACCAAAAATGTGGTATAATCTTACCTTAATAAAACTAAAAAACCATGGAAAATCAAAAAAATCGTCAGTGAAAGAGAGATATAAGTATCGGATACAAAATTTTATTTTTATATTAGCTGCTACAAAAAATAATTAAAATCATAAAAATGTTACCATTTCACAGAAAATTAAACTCTGCTAAGATAACTTGGATTTTTATGGTGATTATTCCGCATATATAGTGATTTCGAAGTCGAAAATAGAAAAATCAAAATTTTTGCAAGAGAGAAAAGTTTTTTGTGTTTTTTGAGTGAAATTATAAACTTAATAATTTATGTTTCCTATAAATTTTTAGATCTATTTAATAATAATTTTTTCTAGAGCTTACAGATTTGGGAAAGAAACTTGTTCCGAAGGTTTTGTAACTCATTTAGATGGAAGATAATCGAGTATTTTATGAAATTTAAAAATATATACTTAGCTAGAAAAAACAACACATTTTGGAAAAAATAGCTTTTATAGCAAACTCCACTATAAAATTTACATTATTTATAAAGAAATTTTGCATAAAATCATTAAGAGCTAACTTTTGGGACCATATATAAGGAATATGTCAAATACTAATATTAATGACAATTTTTTCACAAAAGCAAATTAAAATATATTCTCATTTTATCTAAATTCCCTTTAATATAGTATCATTTAAAAATATTTTGTGTTTATTCTTATCAAATAAACCTATTTCCCATCAATTAAAGTTATCCCGGAAATTTTGTGCAATAGATGTCATCAAACAAACAGAAAATTGTTCGATAGTTATTACCACTTCTGCACTAGTAAGATAATGCATTATAAATTTAATCTAACAATGAAAAAAATGTATTTTGAAAATAAAAAGAGGTTAAATTAGCCATAAAAAGCCTATTTTAAAAATTATGAAAGATGTATGTAAATATAAAATAAATAAAATCAACAGTACAAATTACGAATTCGAACAAATTAAAAAGGTTAAAATTTAATATTAGGAGATACTATTTGAATCATTGTCATATTTGATCACTCATTTCTTTTTTTGAAAATTTGGAATCTCTAAAAACTATTAACTTCTCCAGCTTTGATAAAATTAAAAGAATAATAAATGTAGCGTTTGCGATAAGAATTATCAAAAAAATTTCAAGTTGTAAGGAATTTTTTTTTAGAGATTTTTGTTAAAAATATATATGGGTTCATTTATATTTTAATCCAAAAAGTATTGTGATACTTGATGTTTTTTAAATTTATACATTGAAAATAAATAAAACAGGAAACAGAAGAAAAGTTTTACATACAGAAGTCTGACCATAGAATTGAAAATTTAAAGAATAAAAATAAAATCATATGACAAAAATAACACTTTCAATTTTTAAATATTATTACGAAAAAATTCGAATTAAAATTAAAAAAATATAACTAGAGACATAAAAAAACTCGGTTTTAAATTAAATAAAACAAAATATTAAACTAAAAGTGCTATTCAACATATCCCACAGATACAGAAACATAAATAATACAAAAAAATAAATGGAAAGCATTTAATTGCAAGTGAAAAATATTTTCACGAAATTCCAAATATACTATACTAAATTTTTCCACATAATTTTTTATAAAACCTACTTTTTTAATCGAAAAAAACGATGTTTTTTATTTTTTGGTTTATGCAAACGAATTTTGCTTAACATATTCAGCTATTTTTGTTTCTTATTTTTATAATTTAATGCAGCAATAAAATTTAGCATTTTTAGATCCGTTAACCATATATGCTTTCAAATTATTATCTTAATTATTTTCACCTCACGAAGTTATGTCCAAAAAATTACATATTAAGCCCAATTAAATGATTTAATCTTATAAGGTGTAAATTTTCACTTTATTAATTTGAATTTAGAATACTCATGAACCTTTCATAGATGGGCTTATAAATTTTTCTCAGTAAAAATAAATGTGGAGTTATACCAAAAAAAATTTATTTTTGAGTCATATTCATTAAATTTAAAATTATATCATTTAATTATATTGGCTCAGACGAAATAGATAATCGATGAAACTTCCAATAAAATTAATATTATAAATCGAAAAATAAGCCGAAGAATTTATCGAAACTCAAGGATATATTTTTCATGGAAATTTAATAACGATTTTAGGTGTTTTGTTCATTTGCTGAATCCTTAAAAATATATACAATTATCTAATTTCATTTTTGAAAAAATTCTAACCATATAAATAGTAAGTACAAAAAAAAAAAAAATTCCCTACAAGTATAAGGTAAAAAATGACCTGCCATAAACATTTAGGTCTATTAATTTATAAATTTTGCAATTTATGATTATTTTTTTTTCGATGAATTTCATAATTAAATTTTTATTGATGCATCCTAAAATTTTAAAAAAATTTATAAATATATAAAATAAAAAATGTGATTTTTTCTGCAACTTAGTAAATACTTTTGTTTTTAAGGGAACTAAAAGGTGAATTATTATTATTCTATTTTTTTAAATATCTTAATTTTTCTCCATTCTTGACTAAGTATTTTTTTTTTTTTTTGAGGAAGTATTATACACTCAGTAGCATTTTTTTGTGCTCAAGCTTTAAGCTGCACCCACCAACATCAAAATGTTTACTTATATTATATAAGATTATTATTATAACTTTTATATTATATATATTTTTTAATTAGTGATCAAGATATTTTGTTATATGTAGAAATAAATTCAAAATAAAATTAATTCTATCAAAAATTCCAATATTTTATAATAAATAACTCTGAAATGAATATTTTTACTCAAAAAATCCCACATTTTCATTAGTTTTTACTTGTGGATTTTTATGTCTATAGGTAATATTAAATTCAAAGCTTCAGTATTTTTATTTTTGGTATTAAATTCAATTAAAAATACAAACTATTTTCCCTTTTTGAATTCAAGCTAGCAAAATTTGCTTCATCTGAATTTTCTTAATTTTTATATGAACCCTCGTAAATAATTCAATCATATCACGGAATGAATTTTATTTAAAGATAATATTGCTTCTATTTCAATTGAATATATGGAATCCCTTACACATATAAGCATTCAAATTTTCTCATTATCTAATAAGCCTGTAATTCTGCTCATGTATTTATACTTATTTGATATTAATGGGCACCAAATTTTCAAAAATTTTCATGATTTAAAAAAATATTGGATCGCTTAGCTCCTTGATAAATTTGGATTGATTTTATCAATAGAAATTACAAAAAATACTAAAAATAAATGAAAAATATGTTGTCTTTTGATCTTTTAACCTTATATTATTTTTTTAATTATTTTTTTAAAAAAATGAATTTTAAACGAGATATCATATACCAATAAATATGATTATCCATGAAAATTTAAGTTTAATTTAATATTTTTTTGCGTTAATTATTTCAAGGAATTTTAATTTTAACCAAATATGTGATTTAATTTAATTTTATTCTATATAAAATGCTTAGAAAAAATAATTGTTTATAAATTTCTTTTAAATTAAACCATATCTAATAATGCGGGTATTTCCAAATATTATTTATCGTCAAAATCTGTTTTAATCCAATTATTCGTAAATTTAAATCTAAAAAATGATTACAATTTAAAATTTTTGATAAATATACACTTAAAATAAAAAAATTAAATTCTTTTATTAAGAAATATTTCTTATTTGTATTTTATGTTAAATCCATCTTAATTTTGAGTCGAGGAAAAAAATGTTAAAAAATTGGAAAC
Source organism: Smittium mucronatum (assembly GCA_001953115.1). NCBI lineage: Eukaryota > Fungi > Kickxellomycota > Harpellomycetes > Harpellales > Legeriomycetaceae > Smittium > Smittium mucronatum. The sequence continues at coordinate 5,801 of LSSL01002618.1, forward strand.
CGTTCTTGGAATATTTAGGATATTTATTAATTATTTTAAATTTAAAATAAAAATTTCAGATCAAGCACGGAATATCAAAATCATTTTTTAATAACTGTTGGTTAAATTAGTTATGTTAACCTGGAAAAAATAGAAAAAGCATGTAATATGATTATTTTAATTATTATATTTAAGAATTTTTATCTTTAAACGCCGATCAGTCTTCCTATTTATTATTTGAATAGTTTTTTGATTATAATTATTGATAATAATGATAAGAATTATTATAATTGAAAAAAATGAATGTTTTAATACAATTTTTTTTAAAAATTTTAAATTCAATACTATGTTTAAAATTTATCGAAAACTAATTTATAACATTTTTTAATTGAACTAAATTAGAAATTGGTTAGAAATTCTTTTTAAATAATAATTTTTTCACTATTGTCAATTCTATTAAGCTTGAGAAAAAAATTAAAAATTAAAATTCCCTGGAATTTTTGAATAGCTTTGTTTTTAATAAATATATTATGCTAATTTCAACCAATTTATTTTTATTTGAATTATCAAGTCTCAATAAAAGATATCAAAAAGTGCAAGTTAATATGATCTTTACCTTATTTTAAAGTTATTGTTGAAAAAAAATGTGTATTTCAAAAAAAAAAGGAGCTAATAATACTAAAAATAGGTTTAATATATATCATTGTTTAATTCTGAGCATTAAAAATAGCTCTAACAAAATTTTCGTTTTAAAAGCAATATTTGTTAATATATACTCAAAATAATTAAATATAAAGGTGTATTAGTAATATCTTTAATATATTTTTACAAATAATCTTTAAAATAGATATTTTTGAGAGTGTAAAACACTTTTCAGGTAATTATTTTTATCTAAGTTACAAAATTAATTAATATTTATGGTTAATAAAGGAATTAAAATAAGTTTTCGGAATTTTTTTTTGTTTTTTTGTTATTTTTTTTTATTATAATAAGACCAATTTATAAGCAAATAAATAATATCTGTTTCATAATATTAAAATTTGAAATTAATGGCTACTAATAATATAGAAATTTTCAAAATTGATATTAGCACTATATTAAAAAATTATTTATATTACTATAACTTTAAATAGAAATAAAGCTTATAAAAGCTTCCTAATATTTTTTTAGTAATCTAATAGTCTTTTGGTACACCGAATACCCATAATTTTAACCAAAAATATGGACTTATATTTATAAAAAATTTCCTCTACATATATTTTTTAAAAATTGAAAAAAGAAAAACAAACTAACGGCAGTTATAAAAAAATGCGGAGTTTTATAGGTTTTTTAATGCAATAATGGTTGATTAAAATTTATTTTGTCGATTTTTCCGTAAATTTTGCACGATTTTCTGATTTTTGTAAAAATAATGCAATAGCTTCTTATTAAATATAGATTTTTGAACAAAGTCTCTTATAAAATATAAATTTTCTTAATATAGAAAATAAACAGTAAAGCTTCTATTAATTGAAAAACTTATTTTTCTTATTTTTTTTGGGATTGTAATTATTGGTTAGATGATTTAAAAAATAGAAAAAACAATAAAAAAATATTTTTAAACTTTTATAATGCTAAAACTAAAGAAAAGAGCTTCATGTATCTTATTCAGTTTTTTCTTTATCAATTTTTAAAAGTGCAAATCATCTTATAATTTTATTTCTTACATAAATATATACTTATATTATGACATTTAAATATAATAAAAATTAACTGAAAAGTTTTGAAAAAACATATAAACCGATTGATTATTATAGGATATTTGATATTTCTTAAGATAAGGAATTAAATAGGTATTATTTTTTTGTAGCTCATAGTGACATCAAAATTTTCAATTTTAATCTAATTGTGATATTTTTTTTTCGAATCTTCACAAAAATTTAAATATATATAGTATCGATATTTTACTTAATAAAATGATTTTAAATAACCCCCCCCCCCCATCCATTTTCATATAAAAAAAATTACACCTCTAGACCAAAATGAGTTATTTAAAAAGTATTTATTGTATTTTTAACTTAATTTCATATTAAATTTAGGATTTTAAACAAAATTTACTCACATATTTATTAATATTTAAATAATAGATATATTTTTTTCGAAAAATTCCGTAAGTTTCAAGAGTATTAAGCATTTTCTATCAGGAAATTAGAGCTATGAATCATAATTTTAATTAATAATCAATAATTTTATGAAAAAAATACTAATTCTTTTTAGAAAAATATTATTATAATGATTTATGCCTCATACTTTATTTCTTAAAAATCCAAATTATTATGTAATAAACCACAAATTGATAATACTGAAACCAAATAAAGTATTAATAATACCGCAATTAAATCCTAATTAAATATTTCACTATTTTAAACTCTTTTTTTTTTCATTTTTACGAAAAACATATTTTAAAGTTATTAAAAAGTTCAAAAAACTATTTTTAAAAAAGATAAAAAAAGATAAATATTTTCAGAATATTTTCATCCAACTGCCTTTTGTCGCTCTAGAAGCTCCATACCTTGAGATAATTGGTTCAAGGCTGATTTTAAACTCGTAAATGATTTTTTATCTTCAAAAATTAAAAAAATTTACAAGCTCGGTGGAATAAAATTGAGTTAAATAAACATCTCATTAAACTCGAAGAGAGATAAGTTTTATAATATAATATTAATATTTATAAAGATATTTATTTTATGAAAAATAAACGTACAATTTTATATATTATTACTAAATTTGGTGAATAATATATATATATTGCTTATATTTGGCTGTGTATTCCTAAATATTTAAATATTTAAAAAATAAATAGCCTTTTAGATTAAAATTTCACTAAGAATCAATTTTATGAAGAATATTTTTATGAAATTAAGGAAATTTTGACATTCATTGCTATCAAAAAAAAATCTATTATTTTTTCCATTATTTTTTTTATTTTTGCATAAAATTTAGAAAATATTTATCATATTTATATAAAATTTGGTATTTTTGGTATTAAATTTAAATGAAATAATTTTATAATTAATCTAAATTTAGATATCTTGATTGATTTATAGAATCTGAGATTATATGAAATTAAAAACCCAGCTATGTTATAAAAAATATATATATTGGTAGGGCACATATCATACTTTCTATAAAAATAATAAATATTTTAATTAACAATGAAAGGATTATTAATTGATTTTTGTCAACATTAAGATGTTAGCAAACAATTTTGTCTTGAATTTTTTAACTAACTTTTTGGTTTAATAATTAAAATTTTGGGTAATTAGATATTAATAAGAGTTTTCTAGATTGATAAAATTTATCTTTGGGGATTAACTTAATTTATGTATTTTTTTGAGATAAACTTGAGCTTCATAAACAGAAAGTAAATCTTTAAATTTTAAATATTACTACCAGCTATATTTAACATGACTTATAAATTTTAAGCAAAAAAATGAGAGCAATGAAAAAATCAATTAAAAAAATTTATCTAAACAATAAAAAAAATTTAGGGAAATTCATATATGAAAAAATTTAAAAAAATATTAATATAAAGAAAAAAAAGCTATAGGTATATGAGGATTGAAAATTCATTTTAAAAATGTTGTTGTAGAAAAATAAATTATCATATAAAAATCAAAATAGACTTTTCTAACTAGAACTGTGATATTTTTAGTTCATATTAGTGCAAATTATAATTTAAAGTTAGACATTATGTGAAGAATATAAAAAAATAGAGCACTTTTATGAATAATTTTGCGAATTAAAATTTGTTTCTATTGTATTTTATATCATTTTATGTTACTATTCTTGTTAATACTTTTGTAATTTTTAAGTTTAAAATTTCCTAAAATTAATTTTTAATTGTAATTTATCCATTTAATTCTAATTTATGATAGAAAAATTTGGCTTATTTCCAATCGAAATCCCGAGGCTTTCTCCATGTCACCAGAAGAAAAATCGAAGATTTTTAGTGCTATTTCTAAATTTTAATTTTTTTTTTTATCATTTAACATTTTTAATAATCATAAAAGAATATCAGGTTTATTAAGTAAAGCAAGCGATTTTTTATCTTCGTTTGAGCATCAGCAAAAAAAGAATACATATTTTTAATAAATAATATAAAGTTTTTTCTGCTTTATTTCAAAACTTTAAAACTATTATTTTGAAATTATTAGCTTTGAAAATAACTCTTTATTTACTAGAGATATATTTTAATAGTCCCTTTATTGCGATAAATGTTATCTAAATGTTTTCTGTTTGGAATTATTGAATTTTTGGGTTTCTAAAAATATTTAAAATATTTCCATTTTAAGTTTAATAAAAAGAATTGATATTAAAACTATAATTTAAAGTATTCCTAGTCCTTTTTTAGGGATTTTAAATACAAATGAGTTGGGAAATTTATGCTTTAACAACTACTATAAATCAATTTAAAATTTTTTAGATGAATAAACGGTAAAAATGAAAATCAATTTAAACCCCAGAATTTCATTTGTATGAAGTATTCTTTGATTGACATATGTTATACAAAATAAGAAAATTAAATTCAAATATACTAAAACACGAAAAACATATATTTTTCAAATATAAAAAATTTATATCACGGTTATTAAAAACATTAAAAACATTGAAAAAATATATTGAAAGCAAATCAAATAATTATACTTATTTTTTAAACTTATATAAATATCAATCCTCGTTTTATGATATTTTTAAATACGTTTTTAAGGATATTTAATTTCTTACTCTTTTTTTTGTTTGTATTTTAATAGTGGAACATTCATATAATTTAAACTGTGAAGAGCCGATTTAGAAATAAGGAAGAATAAAGTAAAACTAGGTGGATTTACTTTTTTTCTTATTATTTTAGAGATTTTTATTCGAAATTCCGAGAATTTTTTCTAAGAACTAACAAAATCACCATTTTTTTTTAAAAAAACGTAATTCAAATATGGTAAAGAAATTATATCTTGAATTGTATTAAGCGGGCTAAAAAAATATAAAGATATTATACCGTGTTTTTTTAATAATAATAATTCTATAACTAAATCTAAAAAACAAATAAAAGTAAATTCCGAAATTTTTCTAATGAAATAATTAACTTCTCTGATTACCTAAAATTTATTATCAAATAAACAAATTAAAAAAAAGTAGCCAAATAAGATGATTTTTTGTTTAAATTTTTATGAAATTTTTATATTGGTAAATTTAATTTTATTAAATCGATATCTTATGAAAAAAAAATTCTAATAGGAATATTTACTTTTTTGAAACATATAAAACTCGTTTTTTGCATATACGAAGATTTTTTTATAGATTCTGTCAGATAATAAATAGCGATATTATATATATATTCCACATACGTTTAAACATACCAATGGAATTTTCATAACTTATTTAAATATAGATTCTCCCAAATAGTTTAAGGGTATTATTTTCCTATAAATAAATTCCAATAAAAAATACCGAGAATTTATCAATTTTATAATTTATTTTTTATAACCATGAATTAGAGATTCACTATATTACAGTGATAGAGTTTAAGATGGTTTAAAAATTGAATTTTATAAACCCCTTTATCTCGAATACATCATTAGCATCTTTTTCTTAGGCTATTTAGTTATACGACACAGTCAAATAATGGATATACAACGGCAGTATATAATAAAACATATAGATACCCCAAGAAAACCACATTGAAAATTTTTTTATAACATAATGTAGATATTACCGATATATTTTATTTAATCGGTATTTCAAAGTTAGAACTGCAAAAATAAGCCCAGTAAAACTTCAAAAAGTATCGAAGATATTACACATATCTAATAATTTCAAAAAAATCCGAATTCTTTAAAAAAAAGGATATAAAACATTGCTCCTTTCTTTATATTACTAAATTTTCATCCCCATCCTCTCTTTCACACGAGTTTTTTATGAATATGCATAAACTGCGACATACTTAGAGATATCTTTGCTGATGTGTCCAAATAAAAGAAATCGTTACTTTTTCCACAAATAAAACCCTGATAGATGTTCAAATAGAATTTTCCACCAAGGTATTTCAAAGTATTTTTTTTCTATATATTTATAATCATAATCATATATTCATTAATTAAAAATATTTCAGGCAATATTGTAGTATAGAAATCATAGGTAATTCAAATTTCGTATTTTTGATAATCTGTGAAGTAAATAAATAATAATCCAAAAAAAGGATTCAAAAATGTGAATTGATTTTTACAGATAAGTTTCTTAATCATGAAATTTTGTACAACTAGATTTAATTTCCCTTTAATTTCTTAAATTTTATATTAATGATATATGAAATTAATTTCCCTTAAATTTCTAAAAATAAAAAAATTGAATAAATTTTTAAAGATTTAAATATAAAATTGGAAATATAAAAGATATAGCCGCTAAGAGTGTAAATATACCTCCAATTTAAAGTAAAATGTGATAAATATTGGAAATGGTTGATTGAATAATTATAAATACACACGGCCAGAGGTATAAAAGAAGAATATTTTGGTGTTAAAATATATATTTATCAAATGTATAACCCCTTTTTTTTAACGTTTAAATAAACAATTCGAGAAATAATAATTCATGCAAAATAATAGTAGGATTTACAAAAAATGCAAGCTTTTAGTTCAATAAGATCTAAAACGGTAATAATAGAGTTTATTTTATTTTTCTATTTCAAATATAATAAATCCAAAAAAAAATTAAAAAAATACACTATTCAAATAAGCTTTAAGCGTGATTATATCTAAAAAAATTTAGCGTTTGGGAGTTATAAATTTAAAAAATTATTCTCGAAAATCTCTGATGATTTTATTTTAGTATGTTACTTATACATATTTTTTTCTATTAGAATAAATCCAATAAAAAAAATAAGCATTCTATATGATTTTAACTCTAATGTATAATTTTTACTAAAATCATCCTAAAACCCATTTAGCAAGCGTTTTGTATTTTTTATAATTTTTATATTTTTAATATAAATAAATTCATATAAAGATGAGATTATTATTGTAATTAGCAAGCTTTTCACTGAGTTTCATTTAAAGAAGCGAAGTGTTTTTTTTAGTTAAAACCATATTTTATTAAGTCATTACATGCCTAATTGAGTCGGAGTGACTTAATTGCTCTGATGCTATAAAATTGGATAGTAATAATAATTTATAAGGACAAGATCCAGAAAAACCGATTCAAGTCTAACAAGTTAAATAAGTTCATAAAAGCATTATCGAAAACCATTTTCAGAGTTTTTATCGTTAAACTAGCTGTTAATTTGTGATTCGTAATATCAGAACTAAATAAATTCGATGCCCTTCAGGCGAGATTTTTTCTAATGAGTTGATTGGTTTATTTTCAATAAAATTCACTAATCAACACTTCTAAAATCAAGGAATCAAAGCCCTTGATAGGATTTTTTTATTGAAGCCAAGTTTAACACCAATATTTGAAGACAGATATAAATCCGAGATTTCAAAAGAATAATCGATTCTGTCATTTTAAAAAGATATTTTTTCTAATTTGTATTTTATGTTTAAAATATTGAAAGATCTTTTCAATTTCCATCTCCCGGTTAGGTCATCCTTGGATTTTCTCGATTTTGGGGATGAATTTACTAATTTTTATCATCAAATTTTTATAGCCATTTCAGGTTACATTATAAGTTAAAACATTGTTTGAGGATTGGTATTATATCCGGAATTCAATTCTCTATAAGTTACCATTTTTCTTTAAAAATAACAATAATAAGACTCTTTTTCCCTATCTTAATTAAAGCCAGATAACTGGTTTTAAACTCTATGGTTTGCATCCCATTCTATTGATTGATATAACGAAATAATTGTAGAAAATAATCTAAAAGTTATTCTCGAATATATAAATTTTTTAAGGGTTTTACTAAATTTCAAACACAACTTTTTAGCGTGAGCACCCAAATAACATTTAATACCAATAATTTTTTACATACTATCTCTAGTTATGTGATTTATTTAGATTTTTATCGATTTTTTTTTTTTGAATTTGCAATAAATATGCGAGTTCATATAAAATTTTATAGATTTTATGTGTTTTATCTTTATTCTTGATTATCTCTCAAAAATAAGATTAGTACTCAGCGATAACACATAATATGATTCCAGGAGTTGGTAATTAGATGATATAACCTGCTAGCTTAAATTTTGAGGAAAAGAAAAAAAATATCAATCCTATAATAGTATATCCTTATTTTTTTCTTTGGTTTCATTTTCCTATAATAAAAAAAGAAATAAAGATCATCCTTATTATTATTATTATTAGCCCGTTAACTCACGATATTTACTCCATTCTCAGGCCATTTATGATTTAAGAGGCCTTATTTTTATTTTTAATCCACAAAGATATATGGAAGCTTCTATAATATATAGATCATAATAAACTGCATTAGCTTGTAATTATGAAAAAAAAAAAATCTTAAAAAAATTCTAAAAGTCAAACACCAATCCAACTTACTATAAAAAATAATTTTCGAAGGAAATTCATAGCAGTATTCCTAAAAAAATTCACAGCCATATCAAGAAATCTGTTCTACCTTTTAATTGAGTTCCCCCCCCCCCCCACGCTTCTTCCAGAATAACTATTTATATTTCTTCTAACTCTTAAAAGATAAAATATATTGAATTTAATAATCACAAATAAAAGACATAAGTCTCTAACCCCAAAAATGATGAAGTCAACAGGAGAACAGTCAATAGAAATGTAAAAGTGATAGATTATAATTCATATAAAAAATATATTAATTTTTTTTTTTTGTAGAAGATCAAGTTCAGAATGAAATCAATAGTTCTGGCTCATCATCGACCTGCATAGAGTGTTTTTGTCCATCAGTCTGTTCCTCCAGGGTTGAATGATCAAACATGTCGCTTGAATCAGATCCTGCGACGGCAGAACCAGGGGTTTGACCACTTTTCGGCAAAAATTTATGTGGTAATATTTGTACAACTGATGAAACATTTCCCAATTTCGCTAAATATTCCTCTAACTCTTTTTCTGTTATTTCAGTCCCCGTAAAGCAATCAATACTTGGTTTTTTGGCAAGAACGATTTGTTTAGCTATCTCTGGGTTCGAAGACAGTAATCGCCAATACATAAAGGAAACATCACGAACATCCATACTAGAGCAGTTTTCAAATGCACCTTGTATGATTTTCAAAACTAATTGTTGAGCTCTACTTGGATTTTTCAAAAAGAAACTGACGGATGCATGGATTATTGCCAGTTGGACAGAATCTTCCTCTGACAACAGATCAGGCTCTAGTCTTTCTAATAGTTCATACGCTATGTCTTGATCTACAGATTGGAATTCCCCGATCAAAAAGATAAGAGATGCTTTAGAGTTTGGATCAGACTCTATAAGATCATAAACATTATAAAGAGCGGGAACAACTACTCCGGCAATTTTTCCATTTCCAAGATGCGTGTATGTTCTAGAAATATTGCAAACTGCGATTGCAGATTGTTGTACGGCATAAATTCCCTTTAATTCAATGATTTCGATTAAAACGTCAAGGCACTTTTCGGCGCTGTCTCCGAATTTTAGTGCCAATTTTTCGATAGCGGAGACAGCACGCCTACAGACACTAGAGTCAACTTCTTTGGAGTACTCTGACAATTCAGATAGAAGCTTTTCAACATTATTTTCGGTGCACAATTTGACAAGTAAATCTAACTTTTCGAATTTTATATAATCAGGATCATTGTATTTGAGGAAGAATAAACTCAATTCCTTTGAAAGCAGCAAAGGGTGTTTTTTCAAAACTAAACTAATACTGCGGAGAGCTACATATTGAATTTCGGGTGTGGTCGATAATAGGGAGATGAGAGGGGGTATCAATTTCTTATTATATTTAGAAATAATTTCTTGATCTTCTATGAACCTCTCATACTCTAGCAGCAATCTGATTGCAGCTAGGACAACACCACTATTGGCATGTTGTAACCTTGGCAAAGCTGCGTCGCAAATTTTAATTGCACGAGGCTTTGTAGGGGTATAATCAACAAGTGCTTCAAGGATAGAGATCTGTCCCCATTCAGTATTATCATTAAGTACCTTGAGTAGCTGGACGACGCTGGAATCACTAATGAGCCAAACTGGTCTAGTTTGACCATTGGCGATGGCTATGTCATTGATTTCGCGCAGACTAGATACGGCATTGGCAACCACAAGCGCATTTGAATCAGAAAGCATATCGATAACTATATCTATCAAACCATGTTCATCGGCAGCCTCCTTGCTTAATTCATATATTTTTGCAACGCATACGACAGCGGTTTTTCTCACATATGCATCATTGTCACGTAAACAACGCAAAAGAGGTTCACGGATATAATCAAGGATTTCAAAAACATGTAAGCATCCCATCGTTCGAATAGCGAGAGCTCTAAGAAGAGGATTATTATCTTCTGAGTCCTATGATGTATAAATTTTTAAAGTTAAAATGAGCTAAGGAATTTGATACTTTTTTAAATAAAAAGAAATTACTCGAACAAAAGTGTTAATGGCTAAAATAACCAGATCAGGCTTTTCCCTCGCATAACTCATCAAATACAGATATATCAGCTTTTTAATTTCCAAATCATCTGTTTGCATATTTTTAAGAACATCGGTGAACAAATCGGAAACATCTTTTCCAATTGTCATATTTGCTATAACTCTTCTAACTGCCTCTTTTCTTCTTTCGCGATATTCGCTGTTTAATTCGGTCCGCAATTCGTAATTCTCGCCTTTTTTCAACATAAAGCAGCATAATTAAGAAATTTCAGAGGCGAAGAAAGAATAAGAAGAAAAATAAAATGATGTATGAAGATTTACTAACCTTTTCTCAGATTGTTAATGAATTTATTACTCATTATCTTCAAGCGAGCGAAATTAGACTGAATCTTGTTCATAGCCATTTTCGAAAAATCCGATTTTTGATTGCTCATTTTCGGCAAAAACCTGAAAGCAGATGTAAAACGCAGAAAAAAACAGGCGAAAGCTGGAAAATTTGTCACCTTCTAGAGAGGTGCAATACGGAAAGGGATGGGATTTAAATCCAAAAATGGTTAACTCGAAGGTTTATGGAAATAGAGACAATCTGTACCTCATGTAACTCATACACGTTCAGTTTTGTTGAGTCAATTGATTTCTCCACAATTATCACTAACCATCTATGGTGAGTCGAAATATGACCTACCGGTTATCCATTGGATAAAACAATTTAAAGTCCCATTCCATTGGCAATTTTTAGGTTTTCACATTGTTGCATTTGTTAAAAAGCGATGGTTTATTGGTTTTTAATCTGCGAAGCAGCAAATCCAAGTTGAGCTTTTTTTCTTCTAGGCTTATTTTTTTGGCCAATAGCGTAAAAATTAAAAAATACATATAAAATTATACTATTGGATGAGAAGGTTTACCTACACATAAAATATTTATGTGTTTTTTGAATGGTAAATTAAATAGTAAGTGGCTTTACTGATATGACCCGAAGTTAAAAAGAATACGTTTAGAAATTTAAATGATATTATTCATTTTTTCGTCCTAACTCTAAAATGTTCTAGATTTCCTAAGAATAAAAAAAGGTATTTGTTATACTCGAATTACAATTGTTTTAATTGAAGTGCACCTGCTCCACCTCCAACCCAAAGGCAATGATGAATTGATGTTGAGTTAAACATATATTAAATCTGTTTAAGAGTATATTTTTCTATTTTGTAATATATTTATTTATTGCTACTGTTCTTATAAGATCACTTTTGAAAGGTATATATGATTTTAAATGTGATTTGAATGATCAAGGATATTTTTTAGCCCGAGTTATCTTTCTCTTAACAGTTTATATCTTTATAAACGTATTCAATTTATAAATTCATAAGTTCAAATCTTTCAAATCTAAGACACAGATTTTAATTAATTTTCTAATTGGATCTAACCCATGATACATAAATTCAAACTTGGATAATAATGGTTTATTCTGAAAGATGTTTAAAATCACAGCGCTTTACGTATCGCAGCTGAATAACGCTTCAGATTTCGTCATCAAACTTAACATTGATAAAATATTTTTTTTACGAATTGATTATATCCTACTAATGCTATTATAAAATGAATAATGCGAGGCTCTCCGTTATATTTGAGATAATAGAAAATAAATACCCCCCCCCCTCCAACACACATTTTAACTAATAGTTTTTAATGAAATCTATCATCGTAAATGCGTTTATGCCATCTTGAATAAAAGAGTGCTAGTGGCAAAAATAAAACATCTAACAAATGAGCTGGGTCTTGAGGATATTGAATGACATTTGATTAAATGATTGATATTGCACAACATCATAAGGTTGATATATAAGAAAAGCTGTAGAAATATTATGATATTATCCTATTATACACTTCCTTGTGTCATTCAATATATAATTTCAGATTTTATCAGAAGATTTATCAGATTCAAAAAGAAAAAATACAATAAAGTATTGATTTCACGATCAAGATTTGATATCGATGATATATTTATCTGAGGATTAGAGTATTATTTCATGTGAAACCAGATTTTAAGATATTGTTTGTACTAATTTATTTTTCCGTGGGATGTTATAGAGGTATTATTTGCTGATATTTGTTTGTCTTCTTTCCCATTTTTTAGGTGATATGCCACAAATTTACACCAAAATACTTTATAATTCAACGATTAGTGTTTTTATGCATTGATATTAGCCTCAATCTAAATTTTATGCCCAATCATAAATCGAAGATAACATCAATTAAAAAATGTGATTTATTAAGGTTTTATTTAGCCGATGTTCAATATAATAGTACATAAATAGTGCGTTAATACATAATTTTACAAATTATCAGTTTTTCATAATTGCATTTTTTTTTCTCGTTAAATAATCATTTCAATACAGGGTAACTTTTTATATAAATATACACCTTTTACATCTGCATCTCTTGTTCAAGATTCTCTGATTATCCGACTCCAAAAAGAACTCGATAAAACCTAAAGCATAATTAAGATGACTACCAATAGAAACGATATAATTAGTTCTAGTGCCGAAAATAGAAGAGAAATACGTTATGGGGGTTTATCAATTCTATTCGGAACTCTTTTATGCGCTAAAGTATTAGTGTCGATGTTAGAGAAAATACTGGTGCTATCATTAACAGCTGTGTTCGTACTTTTAGTTATTTTGTTCCTTTCATCAAAGTAAGAATATTTATGCAATCGAAAAAAATTATCTTGGGGGATGTTTTGATCACCCTTGCCCCTCAATAATTATCATTATAGTATTTAAAATATATATCCGATTTTAACTTTTCATTTCTAGTGTTTGGAATTTAGAGAAAGAAGATTCAGACAAGATATCAGTAATAGAACCGATAATTAGCTTCTCTAATTATACAGAATCAAAAGCAAATCAACTTTTCAATAAATTTATAGCCAGATTAGTTGAAAAAGTGGTCGGGAATTGGGCTGGATCTAAACCCCAACTCGATCTATAAAAAAATCATCTATTCTAAAAAATTTCAAAGTCTGCCTAGATATCTGTATTTTTTATCCAAAAACATTTAACAGCAATTGTATGTAGTAAATAATACACCACCAAAATAAAGAAACACCCATTTTCAATAATTAAAACATTATATTTCCATAATTTTTAAAGTTGTTTTCCAAAAAACAGTATCACTCTTTAGAGATTATTTTCGGTTTTTAAACATTTATTTTTTGATGAATTCGATCAAAACCTCTGAGCCATCTCTAATTTATGGTATTTGATTTTTGATTAGTGTAATAATATAGATATTTAAAGCTACTTTGATAGACACCAACAATTATCAGTACATGGGCGAAATTAAGATATATAAAGCAGTTTGTTTCTCGCTTATTGTAAAAATTATATTTTGATAATACACATGGTTTTGTTGACAAAATAGATATTTTATTTTATAAAATATTAGAATATGTGAATATTAAGTAAAATATAGTTTCTAACAATGTTTTTTGCAATTTAAGAATTATACATGTATTTTAGGTTTGCCATTTATAATGCAAATATAGGTTAGTTACCTTCACTGATCTATTTTTTCTTGACGGGATTTATTGAACCCCCATAAAAAATGAGTCAAATATGTTAAATTTTTTATAAAAATGGTGAAATTTCATAAATCAACATTACCACTTTTGTCTCTTCACCTCTCTAATGAAACCTTATCTACTTAAAATGGGCTCGGTGTAGCATATGAGTCTCATATACTTCTGGTTATAAACTAGTTGTAAACACGAATACAAACCGAAAAATCAATATTTAACAAATTGAAGTTTGGTCCAGTAGTGCCAGCCCAGCCCAGAACTGAAATAGATTTTTTTATACCCCCCCCCCCCATCAACCATCAAATGAGTTTTCCAGCCTATTCCAAAGAACATCTTCGCTTATAAAAATAATTCTTTCCTAAAATCTTCGGTAAATGAGTCCATTAATCTTTCGATTTTCTGTTAAATTATCGATCACCATTTTGGAAAACCGATAAGATGTGATTGACTGTCTTTTGTATAGGCAGGGGGAATTCAAGGGCAGAATAAATTATAATTTTTCTGGTATGTTTTCTGGGTTAACCAGGAACTGACCAATCGAGTTTTTCGGATATCACAGATATCAAGTCCCAAATATGCATTTTTTTTACCACCAATTACAATAATAGATCAAGCAATTCTAAAAATAATAAAACATTATTGGTTCTAAAAATCCGAATTCAAGAATAATTGAAATTGGTTCGCAAATAGTGAATTTAATTTGAAACCCAGTTTAATCTATTTGATAAAAAGTGCATCCCAATTCGGGAGTATATAGCGCATAAAACTTCCAATATGTTTTATCAGTTATTTCTAATCGAAATTATCCAAATTCTCTGAATAGCTTTCTGGAAGAATCTTTTTACAGCTGAGTTTTTTACAATTATTAGTATCTCATTTATTTGGTAAAAATTATGTGATAAACTCTTTTTTTTTTTATTTTGCTAAAAAAATATTGTAAATCAACAATTTTGGTGCATTAAAGCTGGGCTAATTCTTAAAGATTATAAAAAAAGCTCATCATAATAAAAATTATATTTTATAATATAAAAAATTTAGATCATTTTTTTGAAAAAGAATTTATTGTTCCTAAGAATCATCCATATCTTCTGAAAAATAGATAAAGTGATATATAGATACATTTTCGATAAATTTTTAGAAAAATAGCACTAAATATATTTACTTTAGCTTTAATATAAAAGAGCTTAAAGTGTTAGATTTTTCTGTGTTAAAGAAAAATTAGCTATATGGGAGAGTCTTAATGAAGAGGACATTTTATAGTGTACCCTGCTTCAACAAAAATTTCAAAACACTGTATTTTATCCAATAAAAGTAAAATTTTGTGAAAAAAAAAAAAAAAGTTGCAGTAAATGCCATTCAAACTCCTAATTAGGATATTAGAAAAATGAAATTGCCTTTTTATTTTATTTAATAGTAATTTCGGTTAATTTGGATATCTTTGATAACCGGAATTATCCAGTGTTTTAGGGGCAGAGGTACTTCGGTAGCCTCTGGACTGGTGAAATTTGAAAATATTTAAATAGTATAAATGTTTTATTTTATCTCAACAAATAAATTCAATGAAACCAGAGTATGATTTTGCTCTTGGTTTTCGCTAGGGATTCTTCTCTTTGCTTCTGAGTCTCAGGTTAATATTCAGATGCAGTAGTCAGAGGTTAAATGTAACTAGAGTATGAATTCCTAACCAGTTGGAGCGGTACTATACTTTTATGACCTGGGTCTTCGGACTATCTAGAAGCAGACCGCATAGTATCACACATCTTGGCTACCGAACCTACCATTGAAAAACCAGGGTGGTAAAACAGAGTATTTCTATGTTTAGTTTCTTTATTGTGCCAACCTGGACCAAGAACTACTTTTTACTGCGGTACTGTTCCTTTATTGGTAACTTGTAAAAGCTTAAAAGGAGAATACCTGGTATCATCTATAAGGGAAAAATCAAGAAAAGGAATCGACGTAAAAAGCTAGAAGACTAATTCTTGAAAGCTAAGAATTAAATTTCAAAAGCTTAACCAAGAATCAGTCATGAATAGTATAAAAATATTCTGGCAAAAAAAGATCTCTGAAAATTAGGAAAGAAAGATTAATATCAGCTTTTAACTTAAATCTTTAATAGGAATTATTTGAACAAGACTGGATCCCAGTACTGGGCAAAATAAGTGTGTACATTTAGTTAGAAGATTTTGATATAAATTAGTGCCAGAAACTACTTTGAACAGTATGCTGTCGAGGGACTGGTAAACTAAATTTCCCCAAATAAATAAATGATACCCCACAAGTTCAGCACAAGGCCAACACATGTAGAGACAATCAATTACCATGCAAATAACCCATGTTAGAGGAAGTAACTCGCATGCAATAAAAGAGCTATCCACGTGGAAGACTGAGAATAACCTTTAGTTGTTCTTTAAACCTAAACATTCAGGACTATAAATATACTGAACCAAAGACTGAAAGAAAAGAATCGACCTTTACATACAAAATTTTGCTTATATAAAATTCCCTTTTATCTTAGAGATAATAAAGTTATAATTAACCATTCTATATTGTTGTTAAAAATTCTAAACTTTAAACTTTCAGTTCAGAATTATTTATAAAGTGCTCCGTTATAAATCAACCCTTTTATAAATTATATAACCAATTATTATTAAATCCAAATATAACTCTATAAAATTTACATTATATCTTATCCACCCGTTAGATTAATCTACATGCCACAGATCAATGAGTCTGACTTCGAAGAGGACGAAATCTTACACTTCCGGTTCACTATTGATCATTTGACTTCTTCTTATAAGGGTATTTCTCCCACAAGGTTTAGTCAACCTCGGAATGAGAACTATCGCAGCTCCTCATTCTTGACATTAACCAATAAATTTAATTTTAAAAATTCATATGATAAATATATTCAATGAATTGGACATTAAAAGTGATGTGCAACAAAACGTCCTCTTCATTAAGAATGTCCTTGTTGTGTGATTTTTTTATAATAGCATGAGATTAAAAATACATTTATTATATTATACTTATAATACTTAACAATCTTAATAGCTATATTTATTTGTCCAATAACAGACTCTTCTTATTTTATTAATAATTATGTTGATCAGATGCTAAAATTTGATACTCATGCTTGAAGTATTATACAAAAGTCTAGGATTAAGAAATATCTAACAGAGAAACGTATATAAGATATTGATAACACGATTTTGAGGATTTGTCCTTCTTTATGTCAATATATGACACAATAAATTGAAGATATATTATATCCACGATTATAAGTGGCTTTGGATAAGGTATAACTACAAATATATTGTTTATCCCTTTACATAATACCACTATTAGCAAAAAAATTATTGGAAAAATTCCCATATATCCTTTTTTGGTTACTTATTTTAGTGTGAAATTATTTTAATTCAACTTTAGTTGAAATTTTGTCATTTTACTATCAAAAAGTATCTATCTATATAAAATAAATTATTATTTAGTAAAAAGTTATTGGTATAGCCTCCTGCAATTTATTATTCTTTATATACTTCCGAATTAGGATTACTCTATGAATAATCTTTTACACTGATTTTCAAATTAAATTCACCATTTTGAACCAATTTTCATTATTCTTGAATTCAAATGCTCTAGAACCAATAATTTTTCACTATTTACTAAAAAATTCTTCTTATTCTTGAATTATAATTTACTAAATCAAATTAGGCTGTACTATTTTCTAACCAATTCTCACATTTATTGAATTATATTGCACTACATTTAATTATTTTTTATTATTTTTTAAATTTATTGAACTGATATTTTAATTGGTGGTGAAAAGGTGTAGACACATGTATATAAGGTGGGTCTAGCAGCATATATTTTACCCTAATTATTGAGGTGGATTTTGAGATCTTTTTTGAATTACTTTATTTATTTTTTATTTTCTATCCAACAGAAGCCCCTCAAGATTTATTAGTGCTATTTCGAGGTTAAACTATTTTTCGTCTGATCAGAGACCCATGAAGATGGAAAACTTGTGAAAATATGCACACGAGCTGTATTGGGCAGTATGAATTTCGATCTTATGACTAGTTTCTCTCTTATATTTAAACTGAATATAACTTTGCTGATTTTTTAAAACCCCCTAATATCATTTTCTATATAAGTTTGTTAGATTTTAATTATTTTTT
>LSSL01002619.1:0-29151 GCA_001953115.1 Smittium mucronatum
AAAAAAAAAAAAAAAAAAAAAAAAAACAATACATAATTGAAAGAGTTTGCAGAGCAATTAAAAGATAAAATTTATCGCCAAATTAGCCTGGAAAGTGCCCTTTTTTTTTTATCACAGATTGGCAAGTGCACTGTATGCCAATTAAAAATAGGTCTTCATTCACTTCTGTCATTAGCTTCATGATACATAACCAAATGGGAGGTTTTTAATTCTATCAAATTTGAGTGCATAGGGCGCTATAGATAAAAGGAAAGATGCTATCTGTCAATAAAATGGCAAAAAATATATTGTATAAAAAAATTTTGTCTAGGAATTATAAATCGTTATATAAGCAGAACCAACAATTAATGCTGTATATTGCACTTCATATTTTCTGATCAAATAAAAAATTTTAATGTTCTAAAAATAGAAATCTCTGGTTTGGGGATTATTATTATTATTATTTTGTATCACGGAATGTTATTGAAAGATACTGGTTCAGGGACTAATTAACTCTTTACCACCAAAGTATGATATTTGAATCGATTTGCTAAAATCTCTAGTTTTGTTTATAAAAAATAGCAACGCAAATAATAGAATTTAAGTATTATCAGTATTAACCAAAAATAGCCTGAATATTTACCATAATTGAAAGTGCAAGTATATTCTACCAGAAATTTTTTTTTTTCTATTACCAAATTATTTGTAAAGAAGCGGCATAAGCGCGATATTTTCTTATTTATCATACAGTTTCATTGGCAAATTATTATGTGTGCCCAATTATATTATTACTTTAATTCTTTCAGGACCATAGGTACAAAAATGACTTGCATTTTTTGTTCAGATTTACCATTAGTTTAAAATATTAGAATACTATTGGATAAAACCAGAAACTAGTATTATTGAAGTTTTTAAAAATTTATATATGGGCGAAGCATAAATTTGAGTCCCGAAATGGTTAAAGACAAAAAAATAATTTATAGCTGAGCTCCACTGGCCAATAGAAAATGCAATTTCAATTCTGCTATGTAAATTTCCCAAAAGAAGAACTTGACTGCAAAAGTAGCAAAATTACGATTGGGTGTGTTTGGTCTGATGGATCTGAACGTGCTGGAGATTATTCCCAAACCTTTCCTTGGCTTCCTTTCTTGGAGTTGACAACTTTAAATCAGCTATTGGATCAGCTAATAAATGATCGCAGATAATTTAAGCGTAAAACTAATCAGTTATTAGCCACAACACACCACCAGATTCTCGTCTACAAACACCAGTTTGTCGAGGCATTATAATTCGTGTCCAGAACGTGAAACTCTTTATCTAAATCTCTTTGATAAATGGCCAATGGTGTGGCTAGTCTTCTCATTCCCCCACCCATCTCCGTTTTTTGGCGCATAGTATAGCCTTAATACGCTGATTGTTTCACCTCCCACATCAGATAAAAACCATCATCAATTTATTTGGATCAATGAATATCAGAAATATGGAGGTCGAGGAAGAAGGTATGCTATAAGTTTGTGTTAATTGCTTCCAATAATATGCATACTAAACAGTAGATCGAAATCTACGCCCAATAATATCCATAAAAAACAGTAGATCGAAATCTATACCCAATAGATGTATTGCAAACAATAATAGAAATATCACAACCAATAGCCATACTAATCATAAAATATGGGGTCATTATCTCCCAATACATACGATGGAAATAAAGTGCGGAGAAAACCTGCTAATGAACACCTCAATACAGATGTCTGGAGGGAATGAGGAAATGGAAATGGAAATCTTACCCGATTTCGTGCGACTGAATATAATTGACTTGGTTTTGTTTGTCTATTCTAATAAGGTTTTTGTCTCCATCTGTATTCTCGCCCGCCAATTAGTCCATATTATCCCCGCCTTTCTTATTGCTGAGCCCTTCTATATTCTGTAACGACCCTCGTTCTTAAACCTAAACCTTTCTGTTTTTATCTTTTTTTATTATATTATTTATTTCCGTTCTCTTAGTTAATCATTTTGAAAACTTCTTTCTAGACTAACTCGTTAGAGTCGTTAATTCTCTGTAATGTCATCCTCCATGAATAACGAGAATGCTCCTCTGCTGAGAGAGACTCATCCTACTTCCACTACCGATGACTCCTCTAGCAACAAGGTCTTTACCATTCCTCCTATCTTCCTCTCCAACATGTTTGATCCTAAGGATGAGGATGCTCTTAATAAGATTGGTGGAATATCTGGACTTTGCGAGAAACTCCACGTCGATCCCTCTGTAGGTCTATCTGCTAACGAATCCTTTTCTTCCTACTCTTCCCTCAACTCTTCCCCTGTTGAGCCTTTCGCTGAAAGACGCAGTTTTTACGGAAAAAACTCTTTACCTGAAGCTAAATCCTCCTCTTTCCTTCAACTTTTGTTTAATGCCCTTAATGACAGCACCCTCATTCTCCTTTCTCTTGCTGCTCTTGTTTCCTTGTTTGTTGGTCTCTACGATGACTATTTCGGCTCCCACAAAGACGACCCCGTCAAAGTCGGTTGGGTTGAAGGTGTCGCTATCATGTTTGCCGTCGCTGTCGTCAGTTTGACCAACTCCATTAACGATTACAATAAGGAACTCCAGTTCAGAAAACTTAACGCTAAAAAAGAAGACCGTAAAGTAAAGGTCCTCCGTGACGGCGTCGAAATCGAAATCCAAATCGAAGAAATAAACGTCGGCGAAATTTTGCTTATCGAACCTGGTGACATTATGTGCGTTGATTCCGTTTTCCTTGAAGGCCACAATGTTGTTTGTGACGAATCTAGCGCTACTGGTGAATCTGACGCTATCAAAAAGGGTCCTCTTGGTTCCAAACTTGATCCTTTCATTCTTAGTGGTGGTAAGGTCATGGAAGGTGTTGGAAAGGTCATCGTCACTGACGTTGGTGAACACTGTTTCTTTGGTAAAATCATGCTTGCTATGCGCAGTGCTGATGCTAACAGCAATACCCCTCTCCAAATCAAGCTCGATAAACTCTCCAATGAAATTGCTAAATACGGTGTTGCTGCTGCTGCTATTCTTTTCATGTCCCTTATCATCAAGTATCTCCTTGATATTGCCCTCAATAACAAAGATGTTCCTTATTCCGAAATGTTATCTAAACTTATATCCATCTCTATTGAATGTATCACTGTTATTGTTGTTGCTGTTCCCGAAGGCCTACCTATGGCTGTAACCATCGCCCTCGCTTATGCCACTACTCAAATGATTAAAGACGGAAATCTCGTTAGGCAGCTCGCCGCTTGTGAAACTATGGGCGGTGCCACTGCTGTTTGTACTGATAAGACCGGAACTCTAACCCAAAATAAGATGACTGTTGTTCGTGCTTCTGTCGGTAAAATAGAATTGGAAAATCAAAATGACGCTCGCCATTTCATTTCTTTGTTAGATGATAAGGTTGTTTCCACTATATCAGAAGGTGTCTCTGTAAACAGTGCTGCCTTTATGTCTACTGACGATCAAGGCCGCATGGAATTCGTCGGATCAAAGAGTGAATGCGCTCTTCTCGAATTCATTCAAAATTATGGCGCAGACTATCGCAATCTTAGAGCTGAATACAAGCCTATCTTTGTATGGCCATTTTCCAGCGAAAAAAAGAGCATGTCTACCGCAATTACCACTGTTGTTGATGGTAAACAAATGTGCCGAGTTCACGTCAAAGGTGCTTCTGAAATAGTTCTCAGCCATTGCACCAAGTATCTGTCTGAAAATGGTGAAGTGTTGGATATCACTGATACCTATCGAGTGGAACTAACTAGAAACATTTACAGATATGCCCACAAGGCTCTTAGAACTTTTGCTTTGGCTTATAAAAATATCGAACTCTCTGATGCTAGTTCTTTTGATCCTGAATCTGCTCCCTTATCTGATTTGACTTGGATTATGCTTTCGGGAATCAT
This sequence comes from Smittium mucronatum, assembly GCA_001953115.1. NCBI lineage: Eukaryota > Fungi > Kickxellomycota > Harpellomycetes > Harpellales > Legeriomycetaceae > Smittium > Smittium mucronatum. Next base: position 3,907 of record LSSL01002619.1, read on the forward strand.
GGATCCTCTTCGTCCAGGTGTCAATAAATCAGTAGCTGACTGCCACAAAGCTGGCGTTTTTGTTAGAATGATTACTGGTGATAATATCGAAACTGCTGAGGCTATTGCCAAGAATGCTGGTATATTGACCAAAGGTGGACGTTCGATCTCTGGTCCAGATTGGAGAAAATTGGACCCCGATCAACAACACGAGCTTCTTCCTCGACTCCAGGTAATGGCTAGATCATCTCCTCTTGATAAGCAGATTGTTGTCAGAAGATTACAGGAACGTGGTGAAGTTGTCGCAATGACAGGTGATGGTACTAATGATGCCCCTGCCCTTAAAATGGCTGAAGTTGGATTTTCTATGGGTATTGCCGGAACAGAAGTTGCCAAGGAAGCATCGGATATTATTCTTATGGACGACAACTTTAGCTCTATCGTCAAAGCCATGTTATGGGGCCGTGCAGTAAACGACTCGGTTAGAAAGTTTTTGCAATTCCAGCTTACTGTTAACATCACAGCAGTTATTCTGACATTTGTATCCAGTTTAACCAGTAGCACCGGGACATCCGCGTTGTCAGCTGTACAGCTTTTATGGGTCAACATTATTATGGACACTTTGGCAGCACTTGCCCTTGCCACTGAAGGACCCACAAATGAACTTCTTGATAGAAAACCAATCCCCAAGAATGCATCACTAATCACTTACGAAATGTGGAGAATGATTTTGTTGGAAGCTGCATTCCAAGTTGCTGTGAACTTGATGTTGCTGCACATGGGACACCAAATATTCCATCTCCCACACACCCAACACGGCGATGTAGTGCTTGGAACTATAATCTTCAACACATTTGTATTTTTGCAAGTATTTAATGAACTTAACTGTAGACGTATTCTGCCCAGCGAGTTTAATATTTTCGCCGACTTGCATAACGATACCGGGTTTATTCTTGTTCAAATTGTGATTGTAGCAACTCAATATCTGATTGTTACATATGGAGGCATTGCGTTTTCAACCACCCCTCTAACCTCCAGCCAATGGATAGCGTGTGTATTGATTGGATCGTTGTCTATTCCAGTTGGGTTTATCATCCGTCTGATTCCCGACTTTGGGCTATGCTTCGGTCTTCAAAGCAGCAATAGCAGCGCTCAGCAATTCGTACATCCCTTATCTATGGACGAGATGTCTAGAATCCAGAAACAAAAGGATGTTATGAATGTGATTGGATTCTTTTCCAAAGTCCGCAGTTCCATGAAAGAAAGAGAAAACAATAACGCCAATCTTGGTGCTATAGAAATCGGGAACTCATCATTGGATGCGCTATCCGCCAACATGCCTGGACACAGTGCCTCCCGCTCCTTCAACGAGGGCAGACCATCCAAATTACTCAGAACCTCTACATTGCCTCACGTTTCAATGAATTCAGGCGGGTGGGGAAGAGTAGCTTCTCAAATCAAAGACAAAGGGCTCAAGAATATCTGATCTAGTGTATACATTTATTATACCTATTGTAATCCATTCGGTTATTTTATGCGATTATCTTTTTAAAAGCATTTTGATTTTTTTGGATGATTTCTTTTCCAGTAGTTTGGACTTTTTTTAATATTAAATTATGATTTATAAACACTTGGTATCATTATAGTCCATTTTATTATTTTTTCTCGCCACAATTTCGATTTTTGAATTTGTGTTAAAATTGGGGAAATGCAAGTTAAAAAGTCCAAAAATACAAGTATAATGTGACAGATACTTTTATATAGTAAAACCATTCCATGATGATGGATAAACTGATTTATGATTTAACAGTTGTTTGAGCAGATCATTGTAGAGGGAAATTAAATTGTAATTTAAAAAAGAGTAAACGACTTTGTGGCAAGTGAGAAATGAAAAAAATAAACAGTATAATAAAAATAAACTAGACTCTAACTTTAGAAATATATTTAAGTTCAGGATTGACAATAATGTTCCCTCTAACAAGCTGGAGCTTATGATGAGAGATATTCTGAGGCCAGGTTAAACCAGACAGGGGGATAACTTTGGAATAAGACATGTTATCCCAGTACAGGTTGAGCTTATAATCGGGGTGGGAGTTGTTGAGGTAAAGAAAGCAGCGGCACAATTGGTCCAGTTTGGGCTCAATCATGTCCATTTCTAATTTGCGTTTGGCGTCGAGGGGTAAGCGTTTGTAGTCGTTAAGCGACATGATATTGAAATTCTGGACTCTGGTTTCAGGGCTGGGGATCTTGGCTGACAACATGGTGAACAATCGGGTGTGCAGTTCATGGCTTGGTTCGGCGGAAGGATCTGTGGGAGCGACGCCGTTGAACCCATGAACGACCACTAGTGGCGACCACATATCGGGACGATTGAGGAGAGGCTTAAGCGCATTGTTCTCGATTTGGTTCGCTAGCTGGGACTTGCCGATTATATTTGACGATTTGCTGACTACAACCTGTTTAGTTTTCAGGTTCTTGAAAAGATAAATAGCCAATTTGTCCATTTGAGATCAACCTCGATTTTATTTTTTATTATTCTTGTTTTGCTCGGGCGGTTTTTTCCTAAAATATCACCAAGAATTGTTTTTCTAAATGTGTTTTTTTTTAAAAAAGAATTGGATCACTCTTTCTTTATTTCTTTCCTTCTTTGTTGTTAAAAAAAAAAAAAAAAAAAAAGTTGATACAGCTCTTTACTTTTATTTATTTTTTTTACCAGAAAGATTGAAAAATATTCAGCAACTCTTCATTTTGCAATCTAATTGCCATTTAGATTCAAAAATCTGTATGATCTCGCTCTTAATCACTAACCACAAACCACCAACCACTAAAAGCTATTCCAAATGTTCATGCGTATATCCACTAATATCAATAATTAAAGAAAGTGTATATTTTTATTTGCTGATTCAACAAGTTTTTCTTTTAGCAACTATTACTTTACTCGCTGATCAGATAAATACCTGCTGATTTGGTTTAATGGCTCTTGATTAATCCAAATATCCACAAATCGCAAACTAATAGCCTTTTTAAAATTTATTTAATCAAGCCAATTATTGCGTTTCTCTTTTTAATATTTTTTGGCTGCCAATATTGATCTATCGTTTTATTGGTAAATACTACAAGCCACCTCAAAGATTGGAAAACAATGGCAAATGGAAATACCAAATAACTGTTTGGATCACTAATGCTGATTGGCTTTCTGCGAAACTTCAACTAGAGAACTTTTTTATACATTTGAAATAAATATTTCTTTAGCGTTAATACAAAGCCTTTATATCATCCGGTTTTTGGATGGTTTTTTGATCATTTCAGTAGTATGTGCACGTCCCTGGCAAAAAGATGATGAAAATGGAGTCTTTACCCAATGAAGGCTTGTTTATACTCAAGGCTTTCAAAACAGTCCTTTTCAGATAAACGAACCGTCCCACGGAAATGTATAAAAGCGTAATGGTTTTAATAAACATTGAAAATAATGTTGAGTCATAAAAGCATTATAGGCTTAATAAACATTGAAAATAATGTTGAATCATAAAAGATCATGGGTTTAATGGTCATTGAAAATAATGTTGAATCATAAAAGATCATGGGTTTAATAGTCATTGAAAATAACGCTAAATAGCTAATAAATAAACCATTCAAATGATATTGAGATAAAGTCCTTAAATATTTAAAATTATAGATATGAATTTCCAGTAGACAGAGCCGATTTTAAAGAATAGGTAAAATTTGGATTATGCGACAATGGAAATATAATTGGAAATAAATAATAAAAATAGGGTAAAATAACGAGACTGAAAATTTGAGTACAAGAGTTTAGATATTCTTTTCAAAAACAACGTATTCGTACAACCTCCGGAGGGTTTTGTAGTCCAACACGTCGATATCTAGTTCTATCTCCTCCTTCTGCTCTATAACCTCGGGGTAACCACTTTGTATAATATCAAATGCTATTTGCAAACGATCTGGGGGCAGAGTTTCAATCACTGTACTTAGCTTTAATTTCTCCTGGATGGTCAAATCTGCTTCGTTTATATCATTATCAGCCGAGCTTCTTTGTTTGGTCCCGGATTTCTGAGAAGATGGCTGATCCATCTTTTTGCTAGATTTGGGTGTTTTGGTGCTGCGCCTATTCTTATTGCCAGAACCGTCGGTTGACTGTTTGGGTGTGCTGGAGTTATCACTTCCGTCGTCAATACCATTGCGATCAGAACTGACAGAACTTTGTCTTTTTGATGCCTTAGATGACTCGTCAAGGTTTCCAAAATATTCAGTCCATTTTCCATCAAAAACAGCTTCTAAACTTTTCCCTGCGATATGGACGGGATGCTTCTTGGGATTGAACTTGTAGCAATTTTGGAAAACAAGCTTAACATCATTGTAAAAGTCATGAATGCTTTGGTATTGATTATTTGTGAGTTTTGCACTGATAGTTCCCAAGTCCATTGGATTAGTGATTATTTTTGGATAGTTGGGGATTTTTAAAGAAACGTAATCAACAGGTTCGTAAAAGTAAAACGCTATGTCCTGATACTGCTTTTTGAAAAGCTCCTTTATAATCATATTGCAAGACTTTAATTGGGCTTGAAGATCAGGTACAATAGGTGCCTGACTTTTCTTCACCTCTGCTACAGACAACTGCTCGTTATATTTCTTGAGTAAATTAGAATATGCTTTTTGCAAATGCTTTGCCATAGTAGAAATTGAATTTTCAATGCCATTATATATAAAACAGTTTTCAAAAATCTGTTTAATATCAGAGTCTACTTCATTAAGGCTTGTATACTTATCATCGTTAAGCTTTGAAAGGACTGTGCTCAGGTCCATTGGGTGTTTAATCACATCAAGGTAATCTGGAATTTCAAATAGAATCGGATCCACAGGCTCCAAAAAGGGACCCGAATCTTTGTTATTTTGTAGAGCAATCACTATTTTTATCATTGAGTCTTTTTGAGATAGTGTCAAGGGTTCGCTTTTGGATTTTTTACTAGGAAAACTATGAACATCCTCAGTAGCTGAAGAACTAAGAGCTCTCTTACTATTATCAGTGCCGCTGTGGTTTTCATTTTTTTGGCTAGAAATAACAGAGTTATCTACAGAATTAGTTGTATCCGGTTTGGGATTAGTAGTGTCTGAAGCTTGAGAATGGGACGAACTATTTTTAGAATTTAAAGACTCGGGAAGACTTAAAGATGGTTTGGAATCTATGTTCTCACCATGAACAGTATTATCTTTAGTGTTTAGCGATTCGATTGAAATTTTATCTGAAACTAGGCTATTTTTTCCGGAATCCTGCTCAAGAATAGTGTTAACTTCAGTGGATTGAATCGAATTTTCAGCATTGGGAACAGCGTTAGGTTCGAGGGAAGAAGGAATATTACTTTTATTGATAGTTTCAGGAGTATTAGTTGAGGCTTGTGTGGTTCCTGTTTCAGTTGAAGGTATTTGGGAAGAAGTTTGATCAATTTCAAGAATAGATTCAGACGTAGTAGTATGTAAATCTGAAGTTTGATTTATAGCTTGGCTATCTTTTTCTTTCTCAAGAGAGGAATCGGTATCAGAAGGGTTTTGAGTGTGGGTGATGTCTTCAGAGGCTATTTGGTTTGAGTCTGAATTTAACACTGCCTCATGGGTTGTAGTGAAATTAGCAGCAGTTTCCATGGGTGTGTCAGATTGTGAAGCATTTTCGGTTGAACCAGCAGATTTGGAGTCTTGTTTTTCGATTTCGGGTTCAGGGACAGAAGTATCAACTAAAGGGTTTTAATATGTTATGAAATATTAAATGCGAAATATAAATGAAGGAAAAGGAAAGAAAGTGAAAAATTGAGGGAATATAAACCTTTCTGATCTATATCCATTTCGCTATGAGGCAGATCAGTATTAGAAACAGTGGGAGCACTTGAGCCTAAAGAAGGAACATCTTGTTGAGAGTTGGGGGTATCTATAGAAGAGTCGGGAATTGTACTGTTTGGGCTTATAGTGTTGGACATGGCAAAACACTCTGAACGATATTATAGATCTTGAAGTTTGAGTATAATCTAGATTTGTAAATGCTTATAAAAAAGCCTAATAGTGTTATCTGAATCACCTCCTTTTTTTAATGAAGCGTAAACAAATTTATGTTGAAACAAATTACTGACGCTTTTCAATGATGACACGATTTACTATTGGGCATATTTTCCTATCATTACTACTATTCGATTAAACGCGCTGAATTTTCCAGATATTCATTGGATAATATCTGAAATGTTAAACAACGACATACAGAACGATATTCATTTGTTAATACGTTTCCTATACATTCCTGATTTGTATAAATGACCAATAGATCACTTAGGGATGAATTTGATACTTTAGCTTTAATTGGAAGGATATTTTATTGACGTGACTGATTTACTCTATCAACCAAACATATTCGACTAGCATGCACTCCAGACTTTTTGATGTTTGAAACGCCCCAGCCTATTACATACATTTTTCTGGCTAAACGCGATATTTATTTCCTATTATAAACATGACCTTTTTAGGGATCAAAAGTATACTTATTTCCCATGAGTTTTTTTTTTTACACTCCCATATGAGTTTTAAATCGGTTTCTATTTGATATCAAATTAAAATAACCAGATTATTAGCTAAGAACAAAAATGTCTATTTTCTTAAATTGAGTGCTATTAAGTATTGCTGGCCTGGAAAGAGCCGAATGGAATATGCCAATAAAAGTACGTCATAAATGAATGAATGAATGAATGAATGAAGAGCTAAATGGATTCTGCAACGCAATCATTTACCTCAAAGTATTAGTATAGTTTTTTTTGTTGAGAAAAAATACTTTTAAGCCGTTCGAAAATTTCTTCGATTATGCTCAAGCGATTTGTTCATAGCAAAACTTATCCAACACAATTAAATCTCATACTAGAAATTGAAGGAATACTTCGCAACTGCTAATATACAAAACATTAGCATTCAGTTGAGTTGAGTTTATTTTTATAAAACACCATTCAAAATTATTGCTGCTTTTATGGCAATCACAATGGATAGTTTGCATCTGTTTTCACAACAAAAATAATTGATTTAAGGGTTAATTTTGGTGTAGTTGGAATAGCTAAGCATGATCTATAGCTGTAATATATACACATTATTATTAAGTTTGATTTTGGCCCCAAATATTGATTAGACCGTATCAATAACTCAATTCGAAATTGATTTGATTATGTACGGCTTCATGTTGCATAAACAACCGTTTTTTAAAAAAAAAATTCAGGATGGCGTTTTTTGAAAATTATTAGATAAATGGTATATTTACGTTTCTTAATCCCCAAGTGCATTTATAATATTTATACATTTATATAGACATCTTAATAAGTGGTGCTAATCATTTTAAAAAAAATCATAAATTGTAAAATCGAATTAAGCCTGATAGATATTAGGCAAATTAAGTAAATTTGAATCATATTGCATTTTTAAGAATCAAAAATTAATATATGTTTCGAACCAAGTAAAAAAATTATCAATTTATTAAACTTTGGTAAATTTTAAAGGTTAGATAATAAAAATATACTAATGTATTTAGGAATATCCTATTTTCATCAAAACCATACTGATTTGTTAGAAAAACATACTATTGTAAAAAAAACATACTATTGTAAAAAAAACATACTATTGTAAAAAAAAGTATACTTTTCGATGATGCACTGAGCATAACTTGGCCCTAAAATTCAATCAAATACACACTAATTATTTTTTCACATTTTAAGGTTTTTTAACAAAAAATGTGTTTTCTTAAAACACCAAACTTTACTGTTTTTTATAGTAAACAATTTAAAATCTGAGAACTAAAAAGATGGTTAAATAGTAAATTTCGTCCGAATAAATCCCGAATCCACTGTTTTGAGCAACTTTAAACTTTAATTAATCATTTTCGGCCCTCTTAAACCATTTTCGGTCCATTTAAATCATTTTAGACTAAAGCATGAATTTGCCCAATTAACACGTGTAAACATTATGTAGTTTTTCGTCTAATTTTTATTTTTGAAAATGGGTAAACATTTTTTTCCAATAGCCACTCATTATTCATATTTTCATAATAAAAAATTAAAAAATCACTCTAAATTGCGTCTACTCAAACAAAAACAGCTATACCCTCTTTGAAAGTCAATTTACATAGTTTTTACATTATATTAGAGCCAAAACATTCTAAAAAAACTTGTTTATATTTTCTTAAAGTTTAATTTTACTGGATTTTTACTTTTCAAATTATTGATATAAATCATCCTAAACATATATTAGTATAAATATTGGTTTAATACCTCAAAAAGTCTTATAATATGTTTTAGTACATTTGTAATAAGGTAATATCTTTCCAACTATTGTTGAAAAATCATTTATTCAATTGAAAAAATCCTTTTTTATTTTAAAAATGACATTTATCTCATCAATAAAATGCATTGAATGGGAGCTTATCGATAAAATGTCTACTTAGACAATATTAATCAATGGAGAACTAAAAAAACCAAATATTTAAATAAAATATGTTTCCACGTATCATTACTGCGCAAATAAATTTAAATCGGGGTGTAACTCTATGAAATGATCCAATAATTCTTGGATACATACATCAACCCATTTTTTTAATAATTAATCTTAACTATCTCATATTTAGTTCATAGCCATATAAACTGCTTTTATTCCCACTTTTTGGTATGAAAAATTTTCAATTAGTTTTATTCTTTTTATTTACGTGCTTCCCTTTATATCTTATTCAAAATAAATCCTTTACTTAGTTTTATTCGGAAACCATAGGCTCCTTACACTACGAGTTAAAATTTGTTAGGCCTTTAGGATCAAAAATAAACGCGTATTTCATCAATATACACATCTATAAGTGCTATGAGCTAAATCCGCCAAATTACATAAAAGTTATCATTAGCATTTCAAGAGACGGGATAAAATATCATGGGATTTAAAAAAAGTTGGAGGAAAAAGGTAATAGTGTAGATCTCAAAAAGGTTTAATATAATGTAATCAACAAAAAAAGACGCAACAAAAAATACAAAGCTATTTCAATAGAAATGTTCAAAAAAATTTGTTTAACTATCATTGGTAGCATATTTCATATTTATTTACATTAAATTAAGCTTATTTTAATTCTAAAATTATTTTTTCAGAGAATCTCGAATTTGAAAGCCCTTAATATGTTGTTGATTATAGCTCTAAATTATATAATATTAGGCTTTCTATAACCTCAAAAAAAAATCTAAGAATGATTTAGTTATCAAGTACACTGTGTTTAATGAACCAATAGATTCAGTACACGCATTGAATGTTTCATCCAATGAAGAAATCTTCCGATAAGCATAATTGATTTTTAGAAAATAGAAAATGGTATAAATAAGGAAGCTTAGACATTTTGGAATGGCTAAGCTTTTCAACTTGTCTCTTTCCTTATCTTTTATATTTTTAACTAATATATCTTTTTACCTTTTATTATTAAAATTATCCTATTAAACCTGATCCTTACACTGTATCTTGACTTGACCTTCAATTTGGTAAAAGTTTTATATTCGTGATCATATCCGGGGAAACCTATATATATCAAAATTTTACTCTTATACCCTTTTCGGTTGTAATTAGTGACAGTAAATAATCTTAATTATGGTTATTTCAAGTTATGAAACGATATATTGATATTATTGTGCTTTTTTGGCCAATAAAAAACCTGGTCGCTGATTATGCGTTACAAATTTCTTCTGATTCTAGTGAGTTCTCTTTTGTGGTAAAGAGAACAAATTGCTGGTTTCATTTATCAAAAGAAATCAAAGATGTTTTAAAAAAATAAAATAATAAAACATGAAGAATTATATTACCAAGACATATATGGTATACAACTTATGCTAAAAAAAAAAATCAATAAATCTACAGAACTTTTTATGAAAAATTCGGAAGCTTATCCCATTATGAAAAATATGATAAAAAATTTAAAAAAAAATATCTCAAAAAAATTCAAATTGGTACTAAGGCTATGATTGTTTTCTCCCCCCTAAAAATGACTTTCTTTTGAGATTTAATCTAACAGCAAAGGATAAATATTCATAATGGAGGATTTCCGATTATATATAATATATCTGACTATCGGCGAAAATAATAGAAAATTCCTATTTTTTTATAGAAAAAAATTTCACAGAATTAATTATAACAGAATATTTTTATCGATAGAATCATTGTATAAGTTACAATATCTATACGAAGAAGGTGAACTTATTGTGTATACCTCATCAAATACACGTATAGATGAAGATCAAATATCAAAAACCAAAATTTTAATTAATACTATGGAACTCTCGGAATTTTATGGTATCATCGCTTTCTTTGAAAACTATTATGTTCTATTCTATTTTCATGTAAAGAAATCGGAAACTAGACGGGAATATTCCGCACATGTAGAAAATTTTCAAAAAAAAAATGCATATTTACTGCCTAATAATTGAATTAGATACCAAAGGAGTTTTTCTTATCACATTAATTAGCAACAGAGTAAGTGTTTGTAGTACCAGAAAGATAAAATAAAGAACATATTTTTTTTGACTCGATTTGAATTAGTATTATTATTTTAGCACTGTTAAAAATTCGTATAACTTTCGGCTTTTTTAATTTGCTTTAGGCTAAAATTTAATAAAATTACTTTTTATTTTTTTATGAATTTTAAATCGGCTGATGAGTTAAGCCATTTATTCAATACCGATTGATGTAATAATATCAATCTGCTTGAAAATTTAATTAATTGAGATTTGTAAAAATAGAAATCATTGAAGAAAAAAAACAAAAAGTTCGAGCTTCTGATGTTTAATTATGGTTTATTAAAAAAATGATAACAAGAATATCTAAGAAATATAATAAAAACAAAACTTTTACCATGATAAGAAGTGATTTATAAATGAATATTTGAGCATTAAATAATTACCGATTCTAGATATCCGAGAATCAAACCTCATACGTTTGACCATAATTGAACTAGTTATAAAGATAAACCCTGAAATAATTTATTGCATGAATATCTAAGTGATATGGAATTATCATAATGAAAACTAAACATATAATATAAAAATAATAGTTTCGACTATGTTAATTATAGTTGTAATATAAAATTTAGAATATAAGGATGCTTTTTTTAAAAATAATTAACTCCTGCGCACTTTATTGAAGCCGAGATTTGGATCAGAAGAAACTAGGATGCCATTAAAAGATACACATGTATATACCTTTAAAAATACATGTATTATATCTCAATAATTTAAAGGGTATAATGGGGGCGAATGTATATTATTTACTATAAGAAATATAAGATAAATTAGTCGAAAAACATATATATATATACTCTTTAATAAATGGATCTAGATTAAAATCTTACTTTTTTAAAAAAAAATTTTGTTTCAAGGAAATTAATATCAAGAAAATCCTATTATCCGTAACTACCAGGTAATTGTAGCCGTTTTGAAAAATTTGTAATTATAAGGAAAATGATTCAGTAAAATATTATTTAGTCAATCAAGAGGCAAAAAGTTTTATAATTTTACTTTTTTTATCCCCTTCAAAGAAACTATCAGAGCTTCCTTGATGTGTTTTTTTCAGAAAATTTCATTAGGATTTAATTTAGAATAGCTCTAGTTTAACCGATTTATTTTATTTTGATCATTTTTTAAAAAAAACGAGCCAAATAATAGGCTATATTTTCCTTCAATACAATAATAGTAATTTATGCCAAATAAAAAATATAAAAAATATAAAATGAAATAATTCTACAAATGAAATATTTTATAATGACCTCTTCTTTCTCTATCCAAATCTTTTAAGATTAATCGAAAGTATCAAAAAGTTTCTAAAGTATTTGATAGGGCATACATCCAAAAATTTTCGAAAGTGATTTAAAATTGTCGAATTTCGTTTATTGTATTTTAAATGTACACAATATAATTAAATGTGGCTTAAATTGGTCGAAATTTATTAGATAAACCAAAGAGAATATTTTTGAAATATTCTCTACAGAGATAAAATTTTAGGGCTAAAAACACTTTTTTATTTTTAAAATATTTTTAAGATACTCAGTAATATATTTGTATATTTTAAATCTCACATAAAAATTAAAATTGCAACTCATAAATCAAAAATAAATTGGGAAGAGTCATAATTCACATAATTTCAAAAAAATAGCAAAATATGAAAAAAATCAGTCGAGATTCTTTAAAAAATATAAAAAACGATTTATTACTGTTAAAATCTTAAAAATAACGATTTCAATTTGAAAATGAGAGTTGAAAGTTATTATGAAGATCAAAAAATATGTTAATATTCTAAGAAACACAGAAAAATGTGCGAAAGTTCTGATAAAAATGGAATTAAAAAAAAAGATAATAGATGCAACAAGGTTTTTTTAACTCCATAAATTATTTAAAAAAAAATCTGATAGCATTTTAATCGATATAAAAATAATATAATACATATGTGAAAATTATAATCAAAGACACAGAAGCAAAAAAATCATCACAACACAAAATTTTGATTATAAATGCAACAAGATGATTAAATACAGATATATAAATGGAGATTATATTTTAAGTTTTACATCCAATTATGATAATATTAAATCGATTAAAACCTCAGAAAAGATGCTATCTCATCTTGTAATTATATCAAGTTTACATTTAAACTATACTTTTGAATTAATAAAGTGTGGGTATCCTGTAATTATTACAGGGGTTACATGTATAAATAAATCATTTTTATCTGTCGTAGTAGCTGAGTAAGCCGCAATGGTACTAATTATATTTTGATATTGAAAAATTTGAAATCTGACGTACAAATTCTGGGATTTAATTTCAAGATCGATACTTTAGTGACAAACTAGGTTCCAAAGATATCTAGTAAGATCAAAAGAGCTAACTGATGGCTCCAAATCTCTAAAAAAATAAGAGATTTGATCAGAAATAAATTAGAATTTTTGGCAATTATTTCTACAAAGATATATGCCAAATAATACTTTGAGCAACCAAAGAGTTTTTTGAAATTTTGAAATCTTTGATTTTTATTGGAATCTATAGATAAGATAGCAAAAAAATATCTTGAGAAAAATGAAAGCTGGTATGAAGATTAATTAAATATTAGTCCATCAAATAAAAATGAGCCCTAGAGTCTCAATAGAGCCGATAAAAAAAACTTTATAAGGTACAAAATAATAGATATGTTAAAATTTCTTTATATATCCAAACAAATAATTTCAGACTCGGAAAATTTTGTTTCTACAGGGGTTTTTAATATTTTTATATCGGAATTTAAGCAGCAGAAAGGAATATATCACATTTTAGAAATTATAAATACGATTCAGGAATTAGTTTATTTATAGTTTTAGAAAAAAATCTAGAAATATTTGATCTTCAAATAATTTTGGTGATAATAAATTCATTAGAGTTCATAAAATTCCGATGCTTTAGTGAGTTTTTTTTCGAAAAAAATACTTTCGTTTTTGCAAGGAATTATATTTTAAGATATAAATATGCCTAATTCTCTTATACCTTTTTCAAAAAAAAAAAACGAAAATATGCACTCATATTTATGAATTCATTATTAACAAATAATAAAAAACAAATTCAAATAAAAATGATAGGGGGAAAAATAACAGCAGGAAGACCCAGGAAAATTAATGAAAAAATCATCTCTTAATGTGAGGTTATTTTAATCACTAAATCATTTTTAACATAAATAGTATACCATCTTTACTTTAAAAAATTATTAGCAGGTAAAAAATCAACTCCAGTCCGTAAATATTAATATAGTTACAATATAATGGGTATAAGTTAAAAAATATCTTCATTCGATGTATCGAATAATTTAAATTAATAAAAATATTATATATATAAATTAAAGCTTTGCATATAGAATATGTGTCAGGGGGCAGCATATAATAGAGAAAAAATATGAGGGTGGGGGGGGGGGGGGAAGAGGGATGGAGAAATTAGTATCATTTTTTTCTTTTAATATCTGATATGTATTTCTTATATTGAATCTTAATACCTTTTTGTTCATATAATGTCTTTTATAATCGCAGAAAATGTTTCAATATCTGAAATTTACTTTTTTTTTCTCTTTTTTTTAAAAAAAACATAAAAAGAGGTGCTCACAGATTTTATCGGATTTTTATTTCCCCCTATAATTAAGATGTATTTAGTTTGGTTTGGGTCTAAATTATACCATTTTTAACATAAAAAATTACAAATATTTTGCATTCAGTACTCTTTTCAACAAATCAGTATGGTTTCAATTAAATTAGGATATTGATAAAAGCACTAGGAGACTTCGAAAACTTAATCGATTTTAAATTGGATAAAGTAAAAAAAAGACTGAAAAAAAATACAGAGTATTTAAAAATTAAATATAATCAAATTTATTTGTCTCTGGACCTGAAATTTTTTTATTTAACAACACAAAGGTAAATCTATTTATATATTTTATTTAGCATTGTGATAATTGTCCACATTTCCCCACAAAAATACTCAAAATAATTCCATTTTGCACAGAAGTATCCCGCTTTATCACAGGTTTTTACTTTTTCCGATAAAAATGAAGAAAAAAAACAATTATTGCACTTTTATAATTCTAATAGGATAAATATTAAGCTTTAAAATGTTATTGGGTAAAAATAAACCGATATATGATCCAACAAAATAAAGTGAAATTTAGTAACTATATTTTTTATGATATGATCCGTGTATCTCTGCTCAGAAATAATATCATATTTTCTTTCGCAATGGTACTCTAACATCATTAAATATTTCATTTAAAAGTTTATTTTTTTTAAAATATCTGATTATAAAAACGCCAAGTTAATAAGATTAATGAGCTTTAACTTCGGTTAATGCGCGAGAGAGAGAGCCTCAACTAGAAGAGTATGTCCCATTTTTCACTCAAAGAATTGCATTTACTGAGCTTTTAATATAATCAGAACTTTTATAAACGTCACCATATATCGATGAAACCTTTTCTAGAGCTCCTATAACCTGTGAAGAATGAAATTATTCCTTTTATACATGCCTAAATACTAGTTGTATGAACTATTTCCCACTACCGCCGAAAGATAAAGCTTCAATATAGGTGAATAAATTTAATTCTAAAATATATAAAATTCAGACCTTGATAGCTCAGACCACTAGTATAACCGATTATTACGTCATAGAATGATCTAGGATAATTTAAGACAATCCAGAAATAATAGAGACTGAGGAACCCGAAATTATTTTTACAAAAATTATGAGCGTCTTTTTATCCCATAAAATTTCCTAGAACAGATTGGATAACCTCCAAAAGGGAATTTGATTATCAGTAAGAGTTTAAATAATATTAGAGACATATTTAAAGCTTTTAATAGAACATGATAACTTTGATGTACAGCTCGCATAAAATAAAACTGAGTCGCATAAGGGGGTGAGTCCAGCCCTTGATTAAGCTCCAGAAATTATCATCCTGGTAATAGAACACCAGAGGAAACGTTGGAACGGAGAGAAATACCTCTGCTGCTATCAATCAAATACCCAAATAACAATCCTCAAAAATTTCAGCAAAATTTTCGTGAAAGAGGACCCGGGAGAAAGTATAAGTAGGACCCATATAAGATCGCACATTCTGGGGATTAATATATGTTCAATTCTGTATTTTTCAAGCTTAAAGTCAGCCGATGTTTTCAGGGAGTAGTCAAAGAGATATTCAGGAACCCGTTACTCGAAAATAAGAAATTTTCGAGTCAGAAACTCACTTTTCTGAAATATCAAAAAATAAAAGTCAAATAAATGTATCGAAAGCTTCACCATCTTCCGATATAAAGTTTCCGTAAATATTATTTGGCTTGAATTTTTCAAAAATGAAGAGAGATCCAAAATTTTTGGGTCGCGCGCTTTCCGTTTAAACTACATCCACAACGTAACAAGGGGAAGTTGGTTAAAAAAACAACAACGGAATTGAAATTGAAAGTATCGGCACTATTATCGAAGAGTGCTATATAAGAGGCTCAAACAAGAAAACAGTGCTTCTAATATCATACATTTACAAAAGATAATAATGTTGGAGGTCTAAACTCTTTTATGGACTTGAGGAAAATCAAATCACACATAGAAGACCAGAATTTAGAAATAAAACCCTGAAATATATATTTTGCATGATTCTCCGGAATAATAAAATGACTTATATAGACCTAAAAGATCCATTTATTCACATACTGAAATACAAGAGCTATAGTAAATTCCTACTTTTCTAATGAAAAAACCGGTAATTAAAGGCAAAGTTCCGTCTTTTTGGGCTTTCACTCATTCCTACAACCTTTACCAATATACTGAGGCTAGTTTTGGAAAGATGTCGACCCAAACAATGCAATTTCTTATATTAGTTATACAATTTTTTATCCTTGTGGAGATCAAGAAAGTATAAACAACAAATAAAGCCATTGTGTACCCCTATCTATCGAAGCTTGGATTTCTATTTAAAAATCTCAGGTCAAAAATAACTCCTTAATAATCAATAAAAATTCTAGAAATATATATCAGCACTAGGGAAATGACAATTAAAGTAACCCTAAAAGAGAAAAAAGATTTACTCATGGAATCCATAAAATTATTTAATTTCAGCAGGGAGAAGATGAGGCGCTTAAGCAATTTCCATTGTAAAAGTCCAATCGATGTTAATTGTCCTTTTTCCAGGGATAATGATGTTATGTGGTTTATTAAAACAGAGGAATATTATCAGAAAGAGTACGAACTAATGGAAATAATCCATTTTTCAAAAAGAATCACTATTCCAAAATAAATTTAATTTAAAGAATAGCATAATTTCATGGAACGGACTCTTATTAATACAAGAGAATACGAATCTGGAGATATTCACAGACTCCAGCGATTCTGGCTGGGTGATAATAGTCGGACACCGAAGCTACTACAGGATAAAAAATACATCAAAGGAATCGGTTTATACCTATTCAAATGAGCTTAAGACAGTATTATATGTACCAATAATTCGATAAAGTAAAGGGGTGAGCAATAATATTATAATAGGTTAACACGAAAAATCTAGCGTAAATTAATAAGTTTAGGGGGAAAAATCACAAAAAATACTGGAAATTTATGAAGAAATTTGGAAGCGCTGTCCGGAAACAAATAACAGGCCACAAATGACTCATGTCACATAGTATTGAATCCATTGAACGTCACAAGGTAGCTGAATTCTCATACAGAATTTTTTTTCTCCATGGAAACTTTCACAAAGCTGAGTTCATTACACGAACCTCACGGCGTGGATCTGTTTGAGTTCCAACTGAAAATTGGAGCCAAAGCCTACTCCAGTTTGTTAATGGAGGATGAGGCTGTCGGCAAGAATGGGCCACCCTAAAAAATTTCAGAATTGGAGAGCCCATACTGCTGCCCACCCGGGAATGTAATCTCAATGGTAGTTCGAAAACTGCACAGGGATCGGATAACGATGACTTTGGTAAATAAGATGTGCAATTCAGTGACATATTTCCTAGAGCAATTCGATATAAGTATTAAATAAGATAAAATTAAAAGAAACAACTGTAATTCCAGACACAGAAAGCGGAAAGTCATTTCTATCAAAAAAAAAGAACCGGAAATCTATGGCTTGGAGTGCCAGCATAGTTTCATTGAAACCAAAGGCATCTGATTTTACTCCATTGACTTTATCCTTTAAAAAAAAGATAATTATTAAACATATGTACATACAAAGTGCTATTCATGAGCGCTTTTAGACTGGAGAATAACTCAAGTTGTTTTTACTCAAATTTTAGCCCCTTAAACAATTAATTACCTATAAAAGCATATTTATAAATAAAAATAAAAGAAAGTAAAAATTAGAAACTATAATTTTTCTATACTCATACTTTCTGAAATTTTTAAGGAGGTAGCTGAAAAACATTTAATCTAAGATTTTGGAAGATTTTTCAATATTATCGTTTATAAGAACGAAAATTGACATAAATATCATTCTAAGATTTTTAGTGTCACGATAATGTCTTAAGCAAGCAGGTTAAAATGAACAGATTCCCGTTCATTATTAAAAGCTAATTGAAAAGGGGCACAGAAATTTATTACCGTCAATTCACCTTATATATGGTTATTATTTCTATACTAATTGGTTTTGAAATCTGAGATTCGAATAATCACTGAGGTCATCTTCCAGAGGCTTTAATTTAGGGTAAAATTTATTAATTTATATATTTTATACCCCATTTTTCTAGCCTCTAATTTTATATGATTATAGGAAATATTAAATAAACCCAGCTAAAGCCCAAAATTAACAAGGAAAGATAAGAGACGCCTTATCGTTTAAAAGTATTAAATAATTATCAATTAAATCGATTTAAGAATCGATAATTAGGCTAGTATAATAATTAGTCGGTAAGTCTTTGTAGATACAAATTCATATTTTCTAATTTAGAGGAAATTATAAAATAAATTAACCGATGGTTAAGATCGTTAAGGAAAATTTTAATGAACAAAGGTCCATTTATTTAATGCATAATTTTACTAATACAGAATTGTGTACTGGAGATACAAAGGAATTAGAGCTTTTGTATATGTATTTACAGCGAGAGAAGGATATAGCAAGTGGAATTGGAACTAAATTTAAATTTCATCCTTAGCTAGTAAGTTTGATAGAACAATATAAGTCTATATTTAGGAATGTGGATGTAGTTGACGATCTCAAACCATAAGCCCGACACTAGGTAATGGAAAAATACGAAAAATATTTTGTTCAGACAGCTCACACATCTAAGATAATCGGCTTTTGGCATCGAGGAATTTTTTAAAAGTTAATGGAATTAGCTATATCGGTGATTGCAGAAGTCTAGTTGAAAACATAGTAATTTATTTGATGATAATAGCCCTCGAAGAAGAATGAGGAGACAGCCCGGTGAAAAAACCATGCTAAATAAGTGCACATTTTTTACCTATATTCTTCCCAATATATAATTATACTATTTATAAGGTAAATTTTTCTAGAAAGCTATGCCCTAATCAAAATGAGAACCATAGGATATGGGAAGTAAACATACTTGTTAGATTTATTAGTGAGAGAAAAAATGCCTTTATCCGTAGAAATAATTAATAGATACATTCATAGCATTTCTGCACCCATAAAAAAGGATAGAATAATCGAGACCACACTGGTCGCTAATTAGGATGTATCTAAAGATGAAATACTTCCACACAACTTTCAGTCAAGCTATTAGCTATTGGATAAATTTTATCTAAACACAATAAATTCTTCTAATAGATTGACTAAGCCGATTTTTTAATTTGAAATATCTTAATGTGTGACCTATTTGGTCTATAATGTTAAAATTAATCATTTATTCCATCATGAAAATTAGCTAACATTATACAGAAATAGAAGAAATATTATGTCCCACTCACAATTCCCATTTACCTATACTGAAATAAGATAAGATTATCTCTATTCCGTAATTCACAGTCAATATCATAATTTTTTTTTTCACTTTACCTCAATATATTTTATTGGATTATATTTAGGTTTAGTTTTATCCAAAAATATTTTAACATTTATCGTGTCTCCTATTTTCGTTGATATGAATTTTCTTCGCGCTAAAGGGCTCTATTACTTCTAACAAAAAAGGAATTATTTTGTCTATGGTCAGATCATGTACATATTTACCGATAAAATAGGAATTTTAAAAAAAAATCGACCTTCGATAAATAAATAAATTTGAAATAATGCATAAACTTATTCAAATATATCAATTGATGCTATGTGGAGTGGTATATCTGTAATTATAGTTACAAATTCAACTTTATCCATTCAGCTAACCAATTTATTGATAGAGGAATAAATTGGAGTTTATTAAAATAGTATTAAATATTGCTTAAATTGATTTATTATTATTTTCGTCATTTTTTTTTACTAATTTTCCCTCCAAATATAATTTTTTATGGTAAAAAAAACAAAATATATACATACTAAATTTAATTCGGGATAAAATACTAGCTAATAAGTTTATTGACTATATTTATGAGATCTTTAAATGAATATTTTTAAATCCCGACAAATTTTTTAAATTTTTCCCTTCTGAATAGATATAAATCCGAAAAATTCTAATGGAAGATAAGAAAACTCAATAAAAACGAATAGCTCCATCAATGGCGTGTAAATAGCTCGATTTTAATAGGGTGATCATCAATAAAAACATTAGAATATTGCTACATAAAAATAACTAAATTTTATCCTTAATTATTGAAAAAAATAATAAAAAAAGTGCTAAAATATTTATATTGTGCAAATTTACTAAATTTTGAGTCATTTTGAGTAAATTTGTGCAAATTTTATTTTCTTCCTTAATTAGTTAGATGAATATTTCTTTTTTTTCTTTCTTTTTTTATCTTTGGTTTAACTTATATTTAAAATTATTATACTCGGATCTCGTTCATTTTTTCAGCGCCATTGAAGATATTTCTATATAAATTTTATTATTTTTAATATTTCAATTGGCCTGTAAAAACTATATCACGGGTTTTATTACCTTCTCAGAATCGAATAAAATCATAAATAGATTTCTGCGTGATTAAATGCGAGTTTTTTTCTACCTAAAATGAAATTACCGAATTTTATATCTTTATTGAGCACTTAAAATTAGTAAGAAAAATTGACTGTAAATTTAACTGATTGATTCTAAGTGTTATATTCTATTTTTTTTCATTTTCCGATATCTAACTTCCATAATTTTTTATATATTGTTATAAATCGAATTATTAATATTATTTTTTAGTAGTATATTTTAGCTTTATTAATTTATAAATGCTTTTAGTTGAAATTATTGGCACTAAGGTTTGGATCATTTACTTTTGGGGGGGGTTTTTTTTATAGAATAAGGAATAATTTAGAGCTTTTTTCAGTATAAATTCAGTGAATTTCGTGGTTTAATAGCCGAAAAAAACTGTTGATTGTGAATATAAAATAATTTGGGCTTACATACCAAAAAATATTAATAATAGGAGAAAAAGTTTTTTTTTGGAACTCTCAATAATATTTAAACTTTTTGGTGTTATTTATTGGAGTTTGAAGTAGTTCCATTACCGATTGATAAAATTTCAATTCATGATAAAACCACATGATCCGTTTATGCGGGGTTTTTATTAACACTTTTTCTTATTTTTTGTATTTAATAATATTTTTAATATGTATTTGAGCCTCATTGATATTAATTTCTATCGGTTTTATATCAATATAATATTTATAATCAAGTTTATGATTTTCAGATTTCGTTTTGGTATTTATTTGAGAATTTGAACCTTTGATTTAAATTTAAGATGCTTATGGTGATTCAAGTTATTAGAATTTAATATAGAGATAATAAAAATTAAATTTGGATGAGTTTTAAACACAAAATTTTCGAAGTAATTAACTTTTGTTTTTGGCTAAGCACTCAGACTAGTTTATTGATTACAGCTTAAACAAGACATCTCTTCTTCAATAACTACTTTGACTATGAATTTATACAGTTTTAAGTACTTCTTTGTAATAAAGGTTTGGTCAACTTAATCATAAGCTGTAATTATGTCTGGTAACAAAATTTTGTAGTGTTTTTTTACATTTTTTATATCGGATTTTTTAATAGACATTTATTTTTAAAAATTACGATAAAAGCTAAAAAAATTAACCGATTTAGTTCTGATCTTTTAGGATATCCATAAATAGCGGAGTTTGTATTAAATGGGTTGACGTAAATTTTAGTATATTTATAATCAATTGGGAGAAAAAAAAACGACGTGCAGAGCTAAATTTTTTTCTAATAAGCTATTTTTAGAAGGTTTTTATTTACTTCTGAGTAGTTATAACTTAGTTTATTTCAAATTAATATAGGATTTTTCCTCATAAATTTGATCCATTGAACTTGATAACAAAAAATTATAGTCACCAAATCAGCCATAAAATTCGATTTATTTCGTTTTTTTTGCACATTTTAATATAAAAATTCGATATTTTCTGGCTATTTTCCGTACATAAATAGACAGTTCTCTTAATCTAGCATTATATATTGCTATTTTTTTAAAAAAAGATACACCTTCTTTGATTCTAAAATTATTATATTTTGATAATTTTTGTCTCTTTTTAATAGAAAGAAGCACCGTTTCTAGACTATGTAACTTTTTATTATTCCACAAAAAAGGATTATTAAAAAAATATGCCTATTTATCTATTATCTTTCTTAATAACGCTTTTATTTAATACCATTAATATTGATCCTATTTTTATTATTTCAGTATAAGTAGTCATCCATCTTATTTTAATAGCTAACTAATACTAATACTAATACTAATAATATTACCACGTGAAAAATATAAAAAGCCCTTAATTTAAGTTCATGACGATTTGAATTTACAAAAAGGCTATATCTCTTGAAATCCCAAAATTTGCGCTTATTTTTCTGATTTATAATCCCCCCCCCTCTCAAATTATTTAAGTGAAATAATAATTTCAATTTCTTTCTTATACTTGTATCTGTGCCTGTTTTTTTAGTTTATTTACCTTTTAACAAGATACCAGATATTAAATTAGAATAGCAAATAATATTCCAAGATAATTAAAAATCATCATTATATTATTTTCAGAAATTATTTAGCTTTGGTTTATTTTCATTTTTTTACTCTAAAAATTAAGATTGATTTCAGGACTTTTTTTTTTTTTTTAAAGGGAATTTTATTTATAATATTTTCAGGACTTTTTATTCTAGATTTTATTAAATAAAATATCAGGAGTTTAATTTTATATTATATGTTTAAACCCCCACATTTAAATTCTAATTAAATATCTGTGCTGTCTTTAATTCTAATATGCTCATAGTCTAAACCACAATATTAACTTTTTCTGCTATTTTTGTATATTTTTCGAAATATTTTATAAACTTTCATAGGCTTACACAAAAAAATACCAGTGATGCTGTAATTAGTTGTAATTATTATACCTAATTTTATCACACTTAATTTATCTTCAATAAGAATGTAAAAATACCTGTAAAATCTGAACAAGCTTTTCCAAATATGATTTTATGTTCAAAAATTTTGGCTTTAGTATTCTATGTTCTTTGTTTTAGTTCAAGTGAGGCGTATAGAACGGATATATCTTAATAACCCCCCCCTTTCTATGAGAAATTAATTTTTTTACAGTAATACCTGATGCTTAGCAAAATATTAGGCCTTTTAAATTCATAAAAATCTAAAAAAAAATTTATAACACCGATTTTTTTTGAACATTACTTAATTCAAAAGTTCTAAATTAGTTATAAAATACTGATGAGATCATAAATTTTTTATCAATCCTAATAATCAAATGTTTTTTTGTAAAATAAAAAAATCGGCCTTTTCCTTTCACTGTTGGTGGAATTTTTTGCTAGTAAGAGTCAAAATATTGGCAATTTTTCCCTACAATTTTCATGCCGTTAATTTTTTTGGTATTTCAAAAAATTAAAAATTTATTTTCCCTATTTCTTGAATTCCACGTATTATTTCCGAAAGAATTACCCAATTTTTATTTCAAAATTTCTGAAAAATCGACAGATTTTTACATGACTATTTTAGTTCACTTTTCTTACGACAAATAAAGTCACTTTTAAACACTTTTAAACTAATTTTCAGAATTTTTTGATCCTTAGTGAGCATAAATTTACTAGGAGGGGTGGCAGGGGGAGGTAAAAATACTATCATTTGAAATTAATAAGTTCTGGTTTCCAGGTTTTGAATTTCTTTTATTTACGTCAATCATTTTTTTAGCAGTGTAGTTCTGATTAACACTTAATTTATTCAAAATTTGTCCCTCAGAAGTTCCAAATATGAAATTTTTACTTTTGAAACTAATATTATATATATCTAAAAAAATAAAATAAATTATTCTGTCTATCCTCTCAAAAACTTTTTAGTATCTTTGTAATCCAATTAAACCAATTATTTAGTTGAATAATTTTATTTTCTTTCGCTAAAATATCTTCTTCTCTATTCAGAAATCTGTAGTTCTGGTAAGAATTTTTTTTTTTTCGGAATTTATTATTTTATTTTTTTTCGCCGAGTTTTTTTTTTAAAAACTACGCCGTTGAAAAATATTTTCTTTTGATTTAAATATAACGGTAATTTTGTAGCATGGATATATTAAATTCTTAAAAAACCCGATAATTTTTCTTTGAAGTTTCATTTATGTTTTATAATTTTATTTAACCACCATAACTCTGCTCTTTCCAGATTTCAACAAAAAATTGAATGGTAAGTCATATAATTAAATTATTATATATATTTTTTTACGAATAAATAATTAAAAGCGCATTATTTGTAAACAAAATCCAATTGACTCTTTCTTTTAAACCATAAGATTATATAACACAAATTCCTAAAAAATTTCAGTAGTATAAAAAAGAAAAAATATAGAGGGGCTGTGCAGCCTTGAAGTACACAGGATAAATATTTCTCCAATTATTAATCCATTTTACGAATCTTTTATAAATTTCTGACTGGAATATAAAACTTTAAATATATCTAATATTCTACATCAATTATATATAGCTTAATTTATGAATTAACATTTGTTGGATCATCATATAATAAGCTTTTTTGTAATAAATATGGATTATATAATTTTTTTAATTCATTACTTAGTTTATAGTGTAAGTAATTTAGTTGCATGTGCAATTTACTCTTAAAAATTTCGAAATAAAGCCTGATATTCGGTAAAGCTTTCGAAATTTTTATAAATTATGGTTGATTTTATAGTAACAGTCTTTAATGACAATCTAATCAATATTTAAATAGATTAATAAACCATTAATATTCTTTATTTTTAAGAAATGATTTATTTTTTTACTGTTAATAATGTAATATTATTCATATATTTTTACTTGATGTAAGACAAATAACAATTTTTTTAAAAAAAACCTAAATTTTATTTAGCTTATAAAAATTTAATGTAAGTAATTTCTCACTTTTATAGCATAAAATCTGCGAAAATCTTCGATTATAGTGCGAAATGGTGCCGAAATATTATTTTTAATCCTTAAAATATCGTAAATTAAAGATAAACATGAGAAATATGTTTTAGAATAAATTCTCTTTTTAAGAATTCAGACTGTGTCCTTTACTGTCTTTAGCTAATTTCTTAAAATTATTATTTCAAAATTTTATTTTCTCAGCATTTTCCGTGATCAGATTTTTGTCCTTGTCGTAGATA
>LSSL01002620.1:0-10096 GCA_001953115.1 Smittium mucronatum
AAAAAAAAAAAATGGACCGCCTTATTTATATCAAGGATAAAATAAAAAAAATTCCCTATTTAAAATGAATATTTTTTATCTCCTATAAGTCTAGTTATTCAGAATATCCGTTTTATTAAATGAAAAAACATTTTAAATAAATAGATAGCTTTATATCTTGATAACTTAATGTAATAAATAGAGTTTTCGAATAGGATTAAAAAAATCGATGAAAAAAAATAACTGGAACTCTCAATATAATTTTATTAATAGATGCGATTTTTATTTAAACTGTGATAAGTTTCAACCATGACCCATTAGAAATTTATTTTTATTGATACGAGTTTTATTTTATTTTTTACTCTTGATGGAATTCCATGATTTTTTTTTTGACTGATTAGATATTTATTTAGTGCAGATTTTTTTCCAGAAATTTATCCTATAAATTGCATGAATTAATCATACAAGAAAATAATGTTTGTTTTAAAGGTAATGATAGGAGTGTATATATTTAAAATTTTTAATTCTTTTAGCAGTCAATACAGGCATCCGATGAAATTAGATTTAAAAAAATCGACACTAAATTCTAAACCATAAAGTTTTTACAAAACTTAAATTTACTTAGTAAGATTTCTATAATTAATATATTTTTCAGAATTTATAGCTAATATGGTTTCCAATTTCAAGCCATATAACAAGGTTTCTCTTTTTTTAGGTTCATTTTTTGCCTTTCACTTACCAATCTGAATTTTATCTTTAGTCTTTAAAAATATTATTCCTGAATTTCTTAATTTTGACTCTTTTTTTACCAAAATTTATTATCTAACAAACAATTAATTACTTTGGTTTCAGATTTCATTTAACAGTTGGAAGATTGATAAAAAAAAATTTCCTTTTATTTTAGAATTATTTTTTCACTGAGTTTTACTTAGGTAATTTTCTCTTTTCCGATTGAAAATCACACATTATTTTTTCAAATCAATTTTAAGAAAAAATTTCCATTTACCTCTAAATTTATTATTAGTGTGAAAAAACTTATTTTCGGACTTAAAAACAACCCAAATATCTAGAAAATGTTTAAAAGTAACGTGGAAATTAATATATATAAAATAAAGTTATCAATAGAATTTTTATTACCTACATTGAGCTTCTAAAACCAATAATTTTTCAATTTATATACTTCCAATACATCATTTCAATTCATTTTTTCTATTTATGGAAATTTTTATAATTATTTATTTAATTTATAATAGTCAGTTTTGATAAAATTCCCTTATTTTATTCTTAAAATCTCTAACACCTTGATAATATTTTTGTCTAAAATTTAAGCAGCAAATAGCGGCTCAATGTTTAACCCTTGAGTTGTTGTATTGAAAAATTTTCTCAAAAGATAATATTTTTTACATAGTAGAAAATAACTTTAAAACTGAATTGCAGCCATCAAATTTAATCAAAATTCACATTTTAAATTATTAATTTGCAAATTTTATTTTTATATGTACTAATAATCATATCACATATTTTTCAAATAGGATTCATATACTCGAAAAAAGCTACAAATAATTAATATTTGCTCTATTTTTTGAACCTAGATTTATATCTACTTTATTTTAATCTTCAGTATTAAATTTTTAATAGTATATCCCAATATTGATTACAATTAATAATTAAATATCACATTTTTCAATATAATTGTAATAAATTTTTTTTAAAATATTCTGGAAAAAAAATTCTGGTTTGATTCTTCATTTTTTTAAATATTTTTTTTATTTGATATTATCTTTGCTGAAACTAGAATATCATTCTTGAAAACTGGAGAATAAATTAACCAATTATAGATTAAAAATATATGCTTAATAAAGGGTTATATTAAAAATTATTATTTTTGTGTATTATTTTATGAGATAAAAAGATATTTTGAGCCATTTTATAATTTCTATAAATTTTAAAATAAAAATTCTGGGGTCTTTAGGGGTAGTGAAAGTATGATATTAACTAAAAAACTTAAAATTAGCGGTTGTTTTATCACATCTAATAGATAAAATAAACTGTTTTATAGTGGTGGGGGGTCTAAAAATTTTTTTGATAGCGATAATAGTCATTCAAAAATTTAAAAAAAAACTTCTGAAGAACAGAAATAACTGAATTTTCAGAAAACTTTGACTTCACATTTTTGGTAATATTATATCTTCTAGTTTCAAAAAATAGCATTTTTTTAATAAAATTTACTAATAACTAGGTAATAAAAGCTTTAGGATTGTAAATTGTTATAAAAAAAACCAAAAGCCATCCAAACCCGTAAGAAATATTTTATTCAGATATTTCAGAAATTTAAAAATATATATAAATATTAATTTGAGGTTTTAGAACATATTTTGATTAGTTTTAATCTATTTAAAACCAAAAATATTATTACATATCTCTACCCTAATTTTGAAAATAGTAAAACTTATACCTTTGTGGGGTTTAAAAAAAAATTCTATAAAAATTCGGTTTTAGTTGAGAATTAACTAAAAAAACTCAAATTTATTTGACCGAAATACCTTGAGTTATGAAAAAATAAACACATATTATTTTCTAAGTATTCTCAAATAAAAAATCTATATCGCATCTAGTCTTCTTATATGCAATAATTAAGCAGTTTTAAAAAATCTTTATTTTAAATCCAACTAAAAGTCTGAAGAATTCTTTTTTAATACATTAATTGATTTATAAAACACTGAGAAGATTTGTTTTTAAATTAAAACATAAAAGGTCTAGATCAAGAGAGCTTAAGTATAAGCAAATTTCAAATTATATTATAAAAAATAATTGCTCAAAATTTTTTGGGATTACCAAATACGAAGATGGAAGCACCAAGAAAAATATTTTTTAAAAAATCAGTATAAATATTACATCATCAAATTTAATAAGCTATCAATTATTTTAATTGTTATAATTATTAAATATTTCTTATAAAAAAGATGTATTATAAAAATTTGTTACTTATAACATAAAAAGGTAAAAAAATTTATTGATCAATTCACAAATTAGATTTTATTGTATTCATATGATTATCTCTGGATTTTTTTTGGGATTCTCAAATACGTTTCTAATTCTTTAATATATGTGAAAATATAACTTAACTAATTATTCAGGATAATATCAAAAAAAAAAAAAGTTACCAGAATAATAATAATATGAAAATTTTTTTTTGTTAAATTATGTAAATATTCATAAATTTCTGTGCTAAAGATGTCATGATTAAGCATATATTTTATTTTCTGAGTGGAAAATTTCCAATATTAGAGTAAAAATTTCAGAATATCTGCAAATACATTCGGTAACAAATAATTTTTATTACTTCCGTAATTACATAGATTTTTTAAATTGAAAAGATTGTTATGAAAAAATTATAAAAAATCCTCGTGGGGAATAAAAAAGAAATATTACTAAATTATGGATTTTTAAATTAACAAAAAAGATAACAAACTAAGCTTACACTGAATTCTATGCTTGACAATATTATTTTTGTCTCGATTAGATCCAGTTATAATTAAAATTTAATTCAAAAAGCATCCAAAAACTACATCCAATCAATATCAACCAAAAAAGGAGGAACCCATTATTAAATTCTTGAAAGATTTTTTTTTCTATATTTTAAAGAAATTTATATAACTAATAAGAGTTTATTTAGCGGCTAAGTAGCTAAAATGAGTTTTAAATATAATATAATGATAAAATCAACAATTTTATATAAAATTTTCATCAGCTAGTAATATATTGAAAAAATATGGCTAAACTTGATTACTTAAATATTGAAAATTTACATTTTTTTCAATCCGCATTTAAAAATTACAATACTTATGTTCAAAAATTACAAATTTTTCTAATTATTTTATAAAATTTTATAATTTTACTTTCTATTTACCTTAATGGACCTACATTAAAATTCAACTCAGTTAAAAAATATAATTAAATTAAATTAAATTGGCCTAAAGAAATTATTAACCCAAAATTAATTACAAAATTTATTATTTTAAAAGAAATAAAGTGGATATTTTACGTTTAATAAATTATAATGGAGAAAGATAGGGTATAAAAATACTATTTTATGATAAAAATAACTCCGCGATGTATTTTTTTTATTATATAAAAGATATTAAAACTTTGTTTCAAAGTAGAAATATTAATGCTATGTATTATTTTTTTTGGTAAGAAATATCTTTTATTAATAAATGCAAATTATGGTACCTAAGTCAAATAATTTATGTATAAAATCTAATAATGAATATATTTGGTGAGTTTTAAAACAACTTTAAAGGCAAAGTGATAAATTGAGACCCTAAAAATTTACCAAATTAAAAATTAAATTTGTTTGATTGCCAAAATTATCACTCATTTTGGGGGGGGGGGGTGTGAGAAAAATAGCTGGTATTAAAAATAAATTTGATTAATTTCAAATTTATAAAATATCAAAAATATACATGAAAATAGGCAAAATTGAAGTTTGTAAAGGTATGAATAGAAAAATTGTGATTTTATAAATTATTAATAAAATATAAGTTGAAAGACTTGATCCAATACGAACTGATATTTTTTCCTTTTTAAAAATGAAGTTCTAAAAAAATTGGACTAAATAATCTTTAAATTAGATTGGAAAAATAATATTAAAAAATCTTTGAGTTTTTTATTAATTTTAGAAATGAGAGGGCTTATTTTTACACTTATTAATTTTTTTAGGATTAAGAAAGGAAGGTTCAATAAATTCATTTTATATTACATATACTTTACTAATATTCATTTCAATAAGGTATTTAGTCGAATTTTCGATATAAATATCATTAATTGTGTTTTATATCTACTAATTTTGAAATAAAATATCCTGTGATATTTTTACGAATGAAAAATTATTAATATTGAGGAATTTAATATTATATAATAAATAACGATATTTAATTAAGCAATTTAATTTTTTTCACAAATGTAACCTTGAATAAAACTCCAAAAACTAAAAAGCATATAGAGTAAAATTAAGTTATTAAATTTTATGAATTTTTTTTTCAATCTCTATGAAAATTTTTTTGAATAAAAACTAAAAACTTTCTAACTTAATTTTCATCAAATAATGCCTGCAATATTATAAATTTTATTTAAATTAAGCCAATAAAACAGGCAGATCCATAACTTTCTAATTTTTTATAAATAAAATAGGAGAAGTAATCATTTAAATAGTGATTAATCTCAAAGGAAAACTGCTGTCTGAGATTTTTTTTTGAAAAATTTATCTCAACCAAATTATTAATTTTGGAAAAATATAATTTTTCTGATGGCAACTCATTTTAGTGAAATCCTTCATAATTTTTTTTAAAATTCTATCAAGCGTATATGCTTTCTTTTTCCCCAGCAGTAAATGTCATATAAGATGATTTCTTGAGCTTGAAACTCTTATTAGTTTAGAAATACAGAGGTTTCTTGATATAAAAACTGACATTTTTGTCAAAATTAGCCGATTTGACAGCTGATTCTTTATAATATAGCTTTGAAGTAAACAAAACGTGTGAAATTAACAGATAAATATCTGGATTATCTATATAATTCCGTTTTTGAACCACTAATAAAATATAGTACCCAATTTTTTCTGTAATTATCCAGATTCTTATTTTAAATTGAAAATTCCAAAAAATTATTGTTTTCCATTTTTGAAGCTGAATTCTTTTATCTGAGACCACCAATTTCCATTTCTCGATAAATATTATATCAGATTCAAAATCATTTTTATTGACCGTATATGTTAGCGACATTTTTAACTTAGCTCATCTGACATTTTAGCCACATTCAGGAAAATATTTATAGTCAGTGGGTATCAATGATTCCAACTAGTATTTCTACAATATTTCAAACGGTATAATTGACATATTTGTTTAATTTATAATTGAAAAAGTGTATATTTTATTCTATTTTTTAATTTTAATTTTTTCCTTAAATTTTATTCAGCCTTCTAACGGTGTTACCATTGAAATTTCCGCAGAATTCCCAAAAAATTTTATAGGTAATTTTTTTGTATAATTTTTTGTTTTTTTATATTGGTGAATTTAGTTATCAGATTTTACAGATTAAATTGAATTCTTTTGTGCAATTATCTAATATAATTATCAATCATACAAACTGAAAATCTCCAAATTTATGTTTAGGATTTTTTATTCTAATTTTTTTTTGAATAAATGTTTTTTAAAGAGCCTATTTAGCTGCAGTATCATACTAAATCTGCCTTTTTTCTATCCATAAAATTAAAGATTACAATCGGAAAGTTTATTTATCAAAATATCATCAATAAGAAACTAAATAAATGAAAATTATAAGACTATTGGGCGTTCAATCCTATTTCTTTCTCGTTGCTTTAAATTTTCTTGGCCTTAATTTCTAGATATTCTGGATTAAACTTAACAAAAATCAGCAAATTTTCAAATATTTCAAGATTTTTTGTGAAAATTGCACCTATTAGCTCTATTTTTAATTTCAGTTTAAAAGATGTAGTCATTATTCGATCAATATCACCTTTATTGTACCTAGATACTGTCAAATTATTTAATTACTCTCAATTAAGATTTATAAATTACTTTAAAATAAAGCTTTAGTCATCTGGGATATCTATTTTTAATCCACATAATTTTTTTTTTATGTTTTGATTTTTTTTTTTTAGTTTTTTAAAAAAAATTATCTAGATTTGATGCGCCAAATAATTTTCCAGGAATTTGAATTTATGAATATAATTTCTCAATTGTTTTTCCGTTAGGGATTTTCCATGAAATAATTACAAACATCGGGTATATCGATTTATTCTCGCTGATTTTTAGGTCAGATACATTCCTGACGGCCGATATTAAGCCTGTACCGACTTTAGTCAAGTAATTTTTAGTCTCAATGCAGGTGAAACGCAGGAGATATTATCAGTATGATTTTTTATTATAAAAATTTCACTGGTAGACCCAGAGTTTCCAGTTGAGATATATTAAATATTATTCAAGCTCTTCTGTGGATTTTTTTAACCCCCAAACTTTATCTTTCATAATTCTATCATTGAGTTAAGATCATAAGTCATATTTACCATCAATAATCAATTAAAAATTAGCCAATGAAATCCATGTAGGGAATTTTTTTATTTTATTCCTGTCAAATTCCGGAATTTAAATTTTTTTCGATTTTTTCGATTTCATTAGTTCGTAAATTTTTTTTTGAAGGTCGTATCAACAAATCTCTTGAAGAAATCAGCCGTTTTTTTGATTAATTTTTGTAGATTAAATTTATTGATATTTAAATTAAAAGCTATAGATCTAATCACATTTTAGGACAAATGAGCACATATTAATCTGCATTTTCAATATCTGAAAAATCCTTCGGATTATAATTTGATGATTTTTTTGAGGAGGAATTTTTTTTGGCTGTCGTAAAAGTAAATTCGTATGAATATATTCTGTTTTAATGAGCTCACAATTTTATTATAGTCGAATATGTAGATTTTATTTTTTATTTTTAAAAATTAAACTTTAAAGCATCAGCTCCAACAATGTTTTTTAGCAAAGTTTTACTTAAGGTTATAAAGCACCTAATAATCATTTTAATTCAATTAATTGAATTATCTAGAATTAATTCATCTTAAAATTTTTTTAATTTATTAATTTCTTCTTCTATGAACAATGCTTCTTCAAAGTTTTTTTTTGGTCATATTGACGTTAATTTCATTTTTTTTGCATTAATAAGAAGATCCATTTTTTAAATAAAATCTATATAATTGGATTTTTTAGGGACGATTTTTTTACTGATATTCCCTCCTCTGTTTTCGATTAAACCACACTCTTCAATGATTGAATAATTTAAGATGCAAAATTTTTTTAAATTTTTTTGAATTCTTCATTGGATGTTTTTTTGAGATCTTTGCTGTAAGAATTTTAATGAGTTATATATATCGATAGCTACAGGTTTTTTTGCTGATTTTTTAGAAAATGAGTATTTTTCGATTATTTTTGTCAAGAAATTTCGGTATTTTTTTTATAATTTTTTCTTTTCAGTATATTCTGAAAAGCGCCTTCATCACATACCGGAGATTGCTATCACTATGTTTCTTGAAAAATACGCTGATCTCGCATATATTTCCCAGAGAGACAAGTTTCCATTTTATCATCTTTAATTCGGATATAGCACATACGCTTTTGAAGTATTGAATTTTGATCACCAAAATATACTGTTCAATTTTGACATATTGGTATAGATATATTTTTTCCTCAAAATATATCAAAATTTTCGATATTAAATCTAAAAAATTTTATTATAATAAATAAAATGATTTTTATATCCCTTTAAATAAACTTTGGATTATCTCAAGGCCAAAAGCATGATTTCCTCGAAATTTACTCCACTTAAATCTGAATTTTATTTCTGAGACAAAAAGGCCGATATTTTTTTCCGAATATTTTAATGCATCGAAGGTTATTTTTTTAACGTTACATCTAAGTATTCATTACTTTCGTGCAATTTTTTAAAATCTGAATAATTTTTTTTGGATTATCTAATTATTTTTTTTTGGATTATGCTAATATATGGTGAGTTCAGCCATGTAGAAGTTTTGAGATCTAGAGATGTTCACCAAAAATCTGTTTTGGGCATTTAAAATGGATTTATTTTTTTTTTTTACTTACCAAACATGGTATATTTGGAATTAGATTCCAGGTTGGCCATGTTTTTTTAGGATTAGGATTCGAGATCGAGAAATAAATCAATTATTTTTAGTTTTTTGTCTAAATTTTTTTTAAAAAGAGACGTTTATTGATCGTAAAAACATATTTCAGATATTCTCAATATATAAAAAGCTTTTTTTTCTATTTTTTTTCTATTTTTTATATGGTAAATTTATTTTAAAGTCAATAAAAAGTTATAAAAATTAATTTAAAAAAATTAAAAAAAAGTGAGATTTTTTCAAAAAAAATTGACACACTCCCCTCTGCAGCTCTAACAGCCCAATAAATCGGGGAACTTCGTTTGATGGGGATGTTATATCACTTTAATTCTGCAGATTATGCGTTTGTATCACGCGTAAGCCAATCAGAAATTTGGCTGTTTACAGCACAAATTTATGAAAAAAGGTATCAGCTTGTAGCTGAATTAAAGTTTTTTTAGACCCCCCACCCTCAAAGGAGTTTTTTATCTATCCCCAACCGGGATTCAATGAAATCAGAAAGTCGATTTTTTATGTTTGAGCGGATAGGTGCAGGTATGAACCGGATGATCGTTTCTTTTCGCTGTCTATCACATCAATAGCAATTTAATAAGATGTGGTTGGCAGTTTCGGACAC
Source organism: Smittium mucronatum (assembly GCA_001953115.1). Classification (NCBI taxonomy): domain Eukaryota; kingdom Fungi; phylum Kickxellomycota; class Harpellomycetes; order Harpellales; family Legeriomycetaceae; genus Smittium; species Smittium mucronatum. The sequence goes on from LSSL01002620.1 coordinate 9,309, forward strand.
ATTCATTTTGCAGAAAGAACAATCTTTTTTAATTTTTTCATCTAAAAATTTCATGTTTGATAGTTGCTTGACGGTCCGGAAGGTTCCCATTCGCATTTTCACGATGTCCTGGAGGCCAAGTTTCAAGTCAGGGTACAGCAGCTGAAGATTCATCCAGTTTCCTTATCCGCCGAGTTTTCTATCCACCGTCCACTGGTGGATTTTAGACCGGTTATTTTTATTTTTCCTTTCGACTATGGTGATGTTTGTTTCACCTTTTGATTTTATTTTGATTTTTTTTTTACGGGAAATTTATTTTAAAGTTAATAAAAAGTTATAAAAACTAATTTAAAAAAATTAAAAAAAGTGAAAATTTTCAAAAATTTTGTCAACCTACTCCCCTCTGCCGCTCTAGCAGCTCCATACCTCGAGGGCATTGGTTCAAGGGGGCTGGTGAATCACTTAAACTCTGGAGCTTAAGTGTTCGTGGCACGCGAATGCCAATCAGGAATTTGGCTGTTTCCAACACAAATTTATGATCAGCGGTGTCAGCTTGTAGCTGACTTAAAGTATTTTTAGACTCCCCCCCCAAGGAGTTTTCCAACTATCACCAACCGGGATTCATTGAAATTAGAAAGTTGGTTTTTTATGTCTGAGCGGATCGGTGCTGGTATGAACCGGCCGATCGTTTCGTTTCGCTGTCTATCCCATCAATAGCAATTTAATAAGATGTGTTTGACAGTTTTAGGCACATCAATTTTGCAGAAGGGTCAATATTTTTTAAATTTTTCATCTAAAAATTTCATATT
>LSSL01002622.1:0-23011 GCA_001953115.1 Smittium mucronatum
TGCTCAATAAAAAGCTCAGTGGGATATGGAGCTATCCCGGGTCCAACTATTTGGTAGTCGAAGTTAACGAATGGGAGAAGCCAATTGAGTATGCCATCGGTGTTTCCCTTTATGCTAGAGCTACCTCTGATTATTCCTAGTTTCATGGTAATTAACAGAATTGTGGAAGCTTTGAAGGTTGATTATTGAAGATATTATTTTATAGCCTAATGATTCGAGCTAAAAAAATATTCCCAGAATAAATGGAGTATAATTATAGTCTCAAAATTCGTATGTGTAGGTCATTATTTGCCTTTAAATATTTTTCGAAAAGTAGTAAGATCAGCCTAAACGAAATGTTAAATCGATCTTTTTCAAGCTCATTGAATGCTGTCGAATAGTTTGATAAAATTAGTAATTTGTACTATTGAGCTGTAAATAGTTTAGGTCCATATCTTTGGTAAGATTCTGCTTTAACCCTTTTCGGTCCCAAATTTGCGTTTCGCTCCCATTGGCACCTATTAACTACAATTGTCTTATTTTCTTGATTTATCTAATAGAATACAAATAATATTAGTTTGATGAAAACGTTGAGCAAAAAATGAATGCCATTTTTTGCAAATCTGTCCTGAAAAAGATTAAAAAAACCGATTCTTTGAAAAAAGGGGGCAGGATTTTATCGATTATTGGTAAAAAATAATTCTTTCCTTTTCGAATCGGAAGCTTTTAGTTAATATGTGCCGGTATTTCCTTTTAGAGTCTTGAAATAGTGATGTAATGATTGTCTACAAATAAAAATCAATTTGAATAATGCCTCATTTTTAGTGATTCAAGGGTACTACCATGAAAAAATATTTTGAACTGTAAAGATACTTTTGCTCAAATATGTACTTTGTAATTCACCTAGTTTTACGAAACACGAGGGACTTTACCTACTTTACAAACGTTTTTTTTATTTTCAAAAAATATTATTGTAAGATAAAGTCATCTAATGCTATTCTGGAGAAATATGAAAAAGCTAAAAGGATGTGTAGAAAAGACTACTATCCTAAATAAAATAATATCCTCTGCCAGACTACTGGCTGCGTACTTACGGGAGTTGGGTACAATGTACCAACCAAAATACCCCCCCCCCCCACTTCCACCCATGGTATTGCTTTAAGTAGGTGTATGACTGAGGCTTTGATGGTTATGAATTAAGCTCTTTTTCGGCATAAAAAGTTCACAAAAAACGACTTAGCTCCTAATTAGAGCCAGTTTCTAACAGGATTAATAAAATTAGACCCCTACCTAAACCTGGGATTGATCGAAATGACTTTCTAAGAAATAGCTGTTAGTGCTGAGATCTGTCTGACTGTCGAGCGTTGGACTTGTGCGCCAGAATATGTCCCAGACTGTGCTAAACGATTTCGTTCCTCCCAATTAGGTATGACCCTACTTTGGAACCATCTGTGAGCTATCTTCGTATTCTCGACCAAGAATAGTACAACGCTACGTGAAAATTTTACTATAAGTGTTTTTATAAATACGCTACTTAAGCCTCTAAACCACGGCAAGGTATTTCACTTTTAGGATTAAAGGATTTATTGAAGGCTACCCAATTTATAACTCACCAATCAATGTTTTTATTAGATTTCTTATTATTAAATAACTATTAATATCTATTTTTGGTGACATATTCCTTTATGGATGATCAAAATCGATTAGTTATCTACTAAATAGATATTGAGTGTAGAATATTTTGAAGTAATTTATACCATTCAGATCCGGAGTTTAAAAATTGGTTTTGAGGTTTTGTCAATAAAGATAATTTTACTGAAAAATAGGCTATGTAATTAATTTAAAATATCTTTATCGAACATGATGGGTTAAATTTTACAATTAGGACGCCTAAAAAAGGGGTTTAAGAGCTTAGACAATGCCTCTAATGAACTTATTAAAATGGTTATCCACTAATGCTATTCTGGTATAGGTTGGATGTAGTGTGAGAATTTATAAACGAATTAGTAGAAAAGATGAAATCTCATAAATGTAAGTTTATGATAGGCAAATCATAATTTATTCAAGACATTCATGTTGTATCTCTAGTAGAAATTATATGTATGGAATTTCAGTAGATGGGATGATTTTTTGTGAATTGAGGAATTTTTCAGTGCTTTGGATATTGGTCTGCTTCTGTATTTTTTTTTTCTGATATGCTTTACGCATAGCTTAGTGCACACTTGTTTGCCAAAGATTCTTGGTAAGCTAAAAAAGCAAATGGAATGTGCGATAGATTTTTTGCGGTCGGGCCAGAGGGAGTCATGAAATCAACTATTTCAATTGGCTAGCACATTTTTTGAAAGTAACGAATTGGGAGGGCATATTGAATTAGAAAAGACACTGATAATTGGGTTAATAATCAAATAAAAGAGACAAAATTCTTTAATTATTGGCTGGGATAATTTAATTAAATTGCGATTAACCGTAACATACTTTCTTGATTAGTTGATCTATTACCAGAAGGTAAGACAGATAGCGAATTGGAGTGGATTTTTGCTAATGTTAAACAGATCCTAAAAACTCGGTTTGGGATTGGGCAGAATTAAATCAGAATAAATTGTTTGTATGGCTAGATCGCCAGGGATTAAGGTTTGAAGCAGCTGAATAAAGCCATATTTCTGATCAATTCTTGGGCGATTGGTGATGTTGAGATTTTAAAATGAGATAATTGGCCAACTTGAATGATCCAAAAAATTTACAGGCTAATGGTATGGTTGTAAAATAATAATAATAAAAAGAGCAACTTAATCATGTTGGTGATATTCCAGACTTGTAAGAGGTTGCAAAAAAAAAAAAAGGCTAGTGATTGTACTATCACAAATATAAAATCTTGAAAGAATTCTTGTCTCAATTTACCATTACAAAAAAAAAAAAGGAAAATGAACAGCCTTATAAGAAGTGGGCTATTCTCACTGCCCACCAAATCTTTTTCTAAATTATCGTTCCAGACCCTTTCGAAATGTATGTATAGCAGCGATGGCAAGGACTCAGGGATTCCTGCCGAAAATGTTCTAGATTCGAATTCAAAAACTGTGCAGAATCTCCAAGCGAAATCGGATTCTGGAAATCCGTCAGATAAGATTCCAGGCCTTTCCATAAAAACTCTGTTTGCCGGAAACAACAAACAAATCCCAATCTTGAATCATTTAGAAAATTCCAGATCTCAAGCCCCTAAAAAATTCATGGAAGATAACCCCAATTACGTGCGAGGAGCACTGGCTGCAAATTCAGGCATGGACAGCAGATCCGATAAAATCAGAATGCTCCGCAACGTATTTTCCGTCAATAGGGCTCAAGTTTCAACCCCGGCCGGATCTTACAATGAGCTGTACAACAGCATGAAATTCGTTCCTGAAGTGAGCGTTGGCAGATCAATAGCCGTCTATGGCGACAATCCAACTTCCGCTTATAGAAAACTCCAGCGGATGATCACCGTCAATAAAGTCCGCAAGATCTTGCGGTTGAAGAGTCGGTACGAGAAGCCTTTTGTCAAACGCGCTAGATTGGCTAAAGAAGCTAATGCTTGGAGAGTTAAAAAACAGGTCAAGAATAAAGTCAATATGGTCCTCAAAATGAAAGGTTGGGGTTTCTAATTCCCCCCCTTTTTTTGCCCTTTATTAAATCTCATTCGATTTTATCCCCTTTCTTCTTTCCCCCCCCCCCTCTACCCCCTTATTGTTTTACACACCTCTTTTTGAAGTGCTCTTTTATCTCCAGCATAGATATGTCAATATATTTCTTTACATTGTCACTCTCTTTTTTTTTCTTTCTTTATTATTGATCATCTAGAAATTAATACAACTTCTCTACACCGAATGCACGTCCAATTCCTTTGCCTCTTTTTCCTTAAATTTACAATTACGCTTTTTATCAAATCTTTCTATAAAAAAGGTTCCTTAAATTCTGAGCATATTATAATCTAGTCCATCGAATAAACACATTTTCTTTTTTGGAAAAAATAATCTATTTCATAAAATCTTACCTGGAAATAGAAGTATGCCCTCAGTTTATCATCATTTGTCAAACTATTTTTACAAAGTATTAGCCCTTTTGTTTAATACTTTGATATACATTCTAGATAATAGATTTTATATTAAATCCCTATTTCGGAATAATGGTATTGCTCGAACAAAGGAGTTTTTAATTTAGAAAGAAAAATTTATTGCGGGTTTTTTTAGATTCGATATGATATACTGAACCATTAATACAACCATCTTGAAAAGATTTTATTTATTAAAAATAGATCGAATTCATTCAATTCAAAAGATTAATGCAGATATGTAAAAAATTCATCTTTTATAAATTATATTACATTAAAGTAGATGGTATGCATAAGGTTTTAAAATAAACAACTAATTTTTATAGCTAAAGATGTGTCAAACGTAAATTTCGGATAAATTACTCTACATAATGAAAAAAAAAAAATCTCAGTGTAAACGGTTTACCACACTCATTATAATCAAAAATCCGATAATTACTCCAAATAGCTGATTAGATGTGTAATCTTCAGGGACAGGGATGTTTAAACTTTTAGGATCTGATGCTTGATTTTTTTGAGCATTGAAGCCAGGGGACGAACTAAAACTCAAACTGTCCCGAGGAGAAGTTGATGATAGAGATAATTTCGATTTATCTTGAATGTCATTTCCTGAATCAGTAATGTTAATTTCAGAATTATTGTTGTTCTGGTATATTGAATCTAGAATGAAATCACTAGATTCGAACCTTAATATATCTCGTCTATTTTTCATCATGTTGGATATTCTGTTGCTGCTAATGCTTGAAGATGCAAACATCTTATCTAAAATCAATTCAGTTCCAATAAAGACAAATGTAAAGCATGAAAAAAAGATTAAAAACGTTATCAAAAGGTTTGTCACCCAGGAGACTTCTGATATAAATTCATAAAATCCTCCATAATTATACTTGAAACCGAATTGGATATACACTAAAATGTCTGATCCACTATTTGAAAGCAAAAAGTGATTCATTCCTGCCAGAATCTCAATATGATGCTCACCAATATACACGAGAAAGGCTGAACTTTTAGTAAGGAATTTATCAGAGTAGTTTCGAGTGATTAAATAGGAAACACAAAACACTGATGATGTAAAAATGTTTTTGAAAGCGTCATAAAACAAAGAATGATGCGCTTCGTGTTTAGAAACATCCTTTGCAATAGAATAATCAAAGTTGATTGTATAGAAAATAAAGTACACAAACAGAGTCAAAGCAGAAATCTTTCCAATAGTGTCCCTATTTTGAGTAATAAAAAGCGAGTTTGGATGATCAGGGTTTTCAATATAGTTGTTGTAGAGAATTCCAAAGAAAACACCCAGAATTCCAGTAAAGACATAGCGGCTGATTAAAGTTCGTAAGAGTACAGGATCAATTTTTGAATTAAGTATAAAGTTTATTACTTGAATTATAGAGGCAGTTACTGGTTTAAGGACGACTATGGCAATTAAAATGAAACAAGCAATGGATATTTTAGTTAATAGGTATCTAGTACTGTTGTTTCGATGGTTATTGAATTTCAATATTGATTCAGCGATAATAAAAAACGTGGTTTCCAGAAATATATATTCATATTTCATGTATGGGGTATTTGTGAAAAGAGACAACCCAAATACGAAAATGTTGAGTCTAAAAAGGTTTCTTATTATGGTATCCCATCTGAAATGATTATTTTTGTCGTTATTGGTTGAGTATTCAAATCCAGAGACAAAGACAAGACCACAAACAATGGTTTGATAAAATATTTTAAAGCCTTCAAACCTGCTCAGACCCATATAATCTATAAGAACAACAAAAATCACCATCCACCCTCTCCATTCCTCGAGTTGTCTATGGTTCATCATGTGGTTATTACCGATTTTTGTTTCGATAGTTAAGCAACTAGACACGGTTGTAAAAATGGAAAGCACAAGGAACCAGTTATAATACACGCGTTTATGATTTTTTTCGAATAATGGAGTTCTGTCGTTGATAAAGCTCAAAACTAAAACTAGACCTATTATGAATATTTGGATGAGAGTTTTTTGGTTGGGCAATATTTTTAAATTTTTGATAAACCTGGAGCTGCTAAGGAAAGCAGATTTTTCAGATTGTTGTAGGATGATCAATGCAGGAAGAATGAGAGAGAAGATAATAAAAAGAACGACAATGAAGGGACTTGGGGGAGGGTAATCGACACAACAGTAGTACTGGTTTTTGATGGAGTCCTTCTCTATTGACGGGTTACAGACGTGGTTATGAAGAACATTCATTAGTTCAAATTCAAGCTTTTGATCATAGCGAATTCCATCGACAGTTTCTTCAGGTACACCTTTTGCCATATCGGCCCAAACTATGGGGAAGTTGAATTGACTTTTAATGCTTTTTAAGTACTTGTTCATATAATCTATTGCTTCATCTTGAACTGTAGTGTATTGCAAAGATGAAAGTTTTTCTTTGACGACGGGAATCACAGGAGATATATAAATTTTAGTGTTGGATTTAGATAATTTATTTGAGTCAATTTCGTAAATAGAATCTATGGTTTTTTTCCATTTTAAAATTCCGCCGTAATTAGTTTTATTTCTTAAATAAAAGTGACCAGTTCCAATAACTATAACGTTTTCAGATTCATTAGATATTTGAAGATCTGAGCCAAAAGCTTTTAATAAGGCTTGTAAGGAGGAATTGGGGGATTTATCGGGACCAAGGATTTTTAAATCATTTAAAAAATCCCAGATTTCGGTATTGTTAATGAATGGATCGCCGAAATAGAAAGCCTTAAGATTGTCAGCCGCTAAAGAGTTGAAATTTCTATTTATTTCATATTTAAATTTGGAGGTGGCATCAGAAGGTCCTGGAGAATTATTCTTTACAAAGTTAGTTACTTTCGTTTTGAAACTGGTATACTTGTCTCTTACACTGTTGTCACCAATGAATAGAAAGTTTTTGTTGTTGTAGCACTTTAACAAATCGTCAGAACTATAATCTTTTAAAACACAGCTATTTGGTTGCCAAAATCTACTGCCATTTGGGCTAGGGAGCCAATGTCCATCTTTCAAAGCGGTTGTGCAGTATGAGTGATCTTTGAAAGCTACAAATAAAGAAAAAAAATGTAAGTTTGGTTATTGTTTTAAATAGAAGATATTGAAAAAACCTTTGGAAAATCTGGCAAAAGAGCTGAATATGGAAAAAAACAAAAGAACAATGCCAACTATATAAATGGATTTGAAATTCCTTAGTTTGAGTAATCGTAAAAGACCCATGGTTCAAAAATTAAGAATCATTAAAGGTCTGGCCAACGAAGTGGAAATCGGACAGAGAAAATTGAGGATGGGGGCAGTAGATATCAGTCTGGAGGCCTTGTAGACGGAAATTCTAGGGATTATGGCAGGGACTGATGAAATAGGCAAATAGCTTCAATGCGAATAGTAATATTGAGTATTGATTTTTCCCAAAAAGCTAAATATATTTCTATTTCCATTTGTGTAGCAATTTGGTTCGTCTGATGCAGCCTATAAGGCAATTAGTAGACTCTCTTACTTATTTCTTTAATTCCAATTTCTGGCATGACATTGGACTCTGAAGGTCGAGAGCCAATTATTTGACTGAAGAATAAAATCAAAAACGAATCCAATCTAATAGCATAATAATGACACCCATCTCCGTATTCTCCTTCATCCAACAAAAGTTTTGTATTCGGTAAATTCGGTTTTAATTGTGTGATTTTATAGTCGCAGAAATAGCATCAGACATTGATTGGATCCACACTAAATATAGAACATATTTGTACTTATTCTATTGGTTGTAATTAAGCATTTTGGCACTGAATAATTTGGTGAATCATTCTTGTGAATATAAATCTTTTGCTTAGCTTTTGCTCATTTATAGATTATGATTAACCCTTTCGAGTCCAGTGGCACAAAAAGGGCATTAAGGTTCCTATAATACAATCATAAGATTAAAAATAGCCTTTTAATTGGTATAATTTATATTATCATCGAATAGAAAATGCCGTAGGTTACGAGTCGGAATTAAACATACTCTTTCGACCCCAAAGCACTAAATTTCACAGCATTAAATGTATTTCTCTAATCGCTTCTACACTGCGGGATTTTCTTGAAAGCAATTTGAGCTTTTATCAGCATTATTTTTTTGATTTCAAAATAGTAGGATTGAGATTTTATCTAATCTGAAGATGTATTATGTACTTTTTTAAATCTCATTTTAGCTGATCATATTGCACGATCTCGTTCTAACTATTTTACTTGGCACAGGGACTAACTAACTATATCATCCAACTAGGTCCTTCTTTCTAGTCATTGCTGTTTAACTCGTAAATATGAGATAAAGAGTTATCAAGTTGTATGATCAAATGCTTTTTTATCCAGCCACGTAACTATTATTTCTATATCCGGATTTGTGTTTTTAGTGGAGTTTAGAGGGATATAGCGGCCTACAAACAATGGGAAGATCCAAGGTTTGTTAAAATATTAGCAAACTGCAATACGAGAATTAGCTATCTTAGTATAATTGTGTGATGATAGACCAACTATTAATATGTCCCTCAAATATCCCGAATTTTCAGAAAACTGGGAGGTTCTTCTCAGGACTAGACTTCTTTTTCCTGACTAAACCATTGGCTACATATGAATATATTCATCCACAAAACCAATTATAATAGATAAACATACTTGCTCAAATTATCTTTCACGATTTTGCCAATAAAAAACTATTTTAGCGATTTAAATTACCCAAAATATTTATACATAAAAATGTTAAATTTTCAAATTTGGAAAGATTAAAAACATAATTATAAAGTGTCCGCAGTCAAAGAGAATCTCCCAGCAACTAAGCAGTAGTTTTAAAATCACTTTATTGAATCGGATGGAAGAATCTTTACTATTGAGCTACTTTCTAAATTGAGCTTATTATTGCCACAGGATTAGTATGTATCCGAAATATCCATGAAATAGTAAATTGGGTTAATTCACCACAAATAATTTGGCATTTTATTTTTTTCCACTTTAGAATTTTTCTGGAACCAATGCTATTGGTCCACTGGTTTCAGTAATAATCTAATAAGCTGAAATATTTAAATTCCTCAGTTTATAATCCAAACGACCTTTTTTTATACGTGGATAAAACCCAACCTCTGGATACCAAACCCTATTTGTATGATCGAAGAGACAGGGTTCTTTTCCACCTCTGTTACAGTTTTTATACAGTGCTAGCCATGGAAAGTTCGACAAAGAATGAGATTTCCGAAAACATGGAGCCTTCTGATTTTTATGCTTCTTTATTTTGTGAGGTTTCAGCAAATCCTTCCAACTTGCCTTCAGAACCAATTATTTTGACCGGAATCTCTTCTTCTCATGTTTCTATCGATTCGAAAAGTAAAAATGTTACCGAATCCTGGGGAGATGGTTTAAATTCTCAAATATCTTACAACAATCCTGAAGGTTAGCTCCATACTTTTTTCATTATATGCACTTTATTTTTATTATATTATTTACAATTTCCAATTGGAATTATAACCTCCTCCCCCTCATTTCTCTAGTCTCTAAATACTGTTTTGCCTGCAAACAAATTGTATTCAAACGCAATATCCAAAGCCATTTGAAAGGAATTGGTCATATCCTTAGCGTTTCACAAAAATATAAGGATCCAATTCGATATGGTTTAGGAAAGGTACTTTTATCAACAAAACTGTTCATATTTACTAAAGTTATCAGAGTTTTCCCACTCAGTTTTAATTTTTTTTTATTCCTCTTCACAGTTTATAAAAGGCCTATATAACTTTGGCATATTCCATCCATAAATTATTTGGAAACTTTTTTTTTAAAAAAAAAATAGGAAAATAAAGGATATAGAATGCTGGAAATTTCTGGTTGGAAACATGGTTCAGGTCTTGGACCTAAAGGTCAAGGGATAAAATATCCTATCAAGGTTAACCGGAAAAACGATAAATTGGGAATTGGTCTGAAACCTCGCTTTTATTCTCCTTTACAATCAACAGATTCTCCTAGGTAACTTATCACTCCTCCTCTCCTCTCCTTCTAACTCACAATCTTGATATCACCCACCAGTCATACCACCTAAACTTCACACTTCTCTAAATTTTTATTACTTTATTTCATTTCAGGTATCTTGGTAAAAAGCTCATTTGCAAACAGCAAGAAAGGGATACAGTTATTCGACGGAAACTATTTGAAATCTTGAAATGATTATTACCCCAATTATTGTTAATGATTTTTCAAAAAGATTTTCACTCCGAATTCCATTAAATGTTTGCAAACACCCCCACACCCTTTGTCCCCAAACCTTCCAATATTATAGGATAAAAAAACGTTCTAGCCTCATAAACTTCATCTTGATTTTAAACTTCAAATGGATATTTTCTATTTCTGAAAATTTTCTATGACGCTTACCAAAAAAAAAAAAATATTGATTGAATATAAAAAATAAATATGTTCATAACACAAGGCTTTCCACACTACTAGTTGTGTAAGCGAATCTGGCTCTCCCATCTGCTTCAATCGATACGTTAAGTAATTGGAAAGGTTTTCCCAAACCGACTTTATTACTTGATGAATTTTGTTGTTTACTGCCTTCATTTTTAGCCAGAATTTCTTTACTGAACTTTTCACTGTTTTCCTGATTGCAAAACTTGTCACATTTTAGATCCAAAAGGTTTTCTTTAGTGTGGTAATCCTCAAGACTCAAAGAACAGCAGTCTTTTCTTATATCCAAATTCAAAAAGTCTGAGCTTATCAAATATTCCCTTCTCACTGGAGGTTTTTTTAGACCAATACCGTACTGAGATAAGCACTTGAGAATGGATTTTCTATCTTTCAAATCGACTACAGTGACCTCTGTATTTTGTAAAATTTTATCGATTATTGAATACTGCCCAGGCAACTAAATTTATCCAAAGAATTATTGCAAATATTTTTAAATAAAGCAACTTAAAAATAATTTAAATTCCAGTTCTTCTATTGTTTCACAATTTAATAATAATAATAATAAACTAACCTGGTGAACCATGGAAACTGCTCTCCCTAAATTTATTTCGATAGCCTTAACCTGATCTGCTATAACACTTAATATCGAAGAGCTTGGGTTTATAAAAAGAGGCTCTTGGATATAAGAATTTGTGCGATCCACGTTAGTATCTTGAGAACATCCAGACTGGTTGATGAAATCATCGTCTTCATACATCTCTTTAGCACAAGGCTTATCAAGTGGTATATTTGGCTCTTTGCTTTGAACAGATGAATTTGAGTAATACTTGGAAAAAGTAAAATTAGAGGGTTTGGTATTGCTGAGATTGTTGAAATCCTTTGATGCAAATAGTTCAGGGGAACAATACATCTGACCAAGTTTTGACAGCTGAGAAGTTAATTCTGTTAACTTGTGAACTATCGGTTCCTTGTAAAAGCAGTCGTAAAGAACTAATGTTATTGTGGGAAATAAAGAAAGTACCAATTCATGAACACTAATTCGCTTCAAAAACAAGAGTGCCATCTTGGCTTGCTCATCAATATCAAACAATGGAGTCTGTTGATCAGCTGGTATTCTCTTCGCTTTTTTCCACAGTTTCTTCCATAAATTATCACTACCTGACATGCGACTGCTTAAGTGATCATCATTCTCTGGTAAAGAAGTTTTATTGATTGACCCGCGACCAGTGATAGAATTTGAAATACGAATACTTTCATAAAATTTTGGATTTGGGCCTAAAGAACCAGTTTTTTGAGAGTTTTCTAAATATCTCTCACCGGAGCTACCCAGAGATCCTAGACTTGATGTACTCTGCGAATTTATATCTGATTGCATAGCATTACAATTACACTGTGAGTCTGAACAATTGACGAAATCCTTTGGGGAATGCCACTGGACAAAGTCGTGTAGTTGAGCATCAGGGTTGGCTGCCTTAAATGCCTGCATATCGGAAAAGAGTTCCTCAGATTGAATTTCAGCTCTCAAGTCAGCCGAATTTTGGCCATCTCCTAACTCAATTAATCTACGCTCTCTATCTGCTAGCATATCTTCGGTGTAAAGAGGATGCATTTGAGTTTTAGGGACCCATAATGAAACTGGAGGGTTAGATTTTACAATATATTTGCCATGAATGATATGCAGACGGCCACTGTGCTCAGATTTTTGAAGAGACTCGTTAAGAGTGATGTGTTTATGATTTTCTAATTTGAAGTTTCTGGAGTTAAAGTGATCTGCATTTTCAATTTTACCAGGGGACGAATAAGATAAATCTATAGGTGATCCGAACTCACATTTACCCGGATGGGATATATGGGATTTGAGATTAGTACACTTATCACATAATTTTGACTCATGAAAACTCTCGTGGAGATGTTTATTGTCTGAAGATCCGTGATTTTGATTGGAATTTTCGTCAATAACACAAAAGTCGGAAATTGCAGAATTAACACTAGATGGATTAGCATCATTATTTTGGGGTTTAGACGAGGGCTGATTGAGATGATTTTTATCTAAATAATACTGCTTGAAACTGCTATTACATAGATCAAAACTACTATCACTGGTAGATTTTGACTCAAAGCTGTTGCTACTCCATGAAAAATTATCAGGGACTTTATCGCTTAATTGTGAAGGGATTTTAGCATTTAGATTTTCATGGAAATGTTTTATATTATTGATGTTGGAAGTGTTATACTGATTTTTCGAAGTGCGTGAAGTAGGATTATTGAAAGAATTGGAGTTTTTGATAGAAATGGGGATATTTCTAGACTCCTGATTCCTTTTAGGAAAACTAGTTGTAAGGTTTAGGGTACCATCCAGATAAATATTATTGATGTTTTCGGATAAATCTCCAGGAGATTTGGAAGTTCTTTGAGGGTTTTCCTTAAACTTCATAAATTCTGCACCAAATCCGGTTGATTTGCCGTTACTTTGAAGATTGGTATTCGCAGATTCACTACTAAATATGCCTTCATTATTTGAATTAACAAAATCTGAATCGTCGTCTTGGATGTCTATAGGAGAGAAGATAGAACCGGAAGTATCTTCAGTGAAAGTACGGTGAGAGTTTATAATTTGGGGGTCTGGACTAGTTAGGTAGTAGTTTAGTAATCGCTTGTAAAGATTGTTATTAATTTCTGACTTGCTTGTTGGGATGCTGTAGGAGTTCGTAGAAACATTTTTTGCTTTGGAAATGTTTTTACGGTATATACAAAAGTTTACCATATCAATTTTTTGCTGTAAAATATTATATTTTAAATCAATATTCTCTGGAGGTTTATAGGATTTAGAATTTACTTCATTAAAATAAGGATCGGGGATATATTCACCTACTTCCCATCTGTGAAAAAATTCATTAATGATCAATTTCCATATTGATTCTAAATAAACAAGGATGTTGAATACGCCGTTTTTTGCTGTATTGTTTTTAGAGCAAGAAGCGAGAATGGAAATAGATAATCTCCAAAGTAACGAATGATGCTTAAAAAATGAACCATATGGAGCTTTATTGATGATTTCGTTAATTGTAGAAAGACTCGTAATTGGACTTTGAGTAGAGTCAGAAGAGGAAGAAAGAGAATTGTAAGAGTCAGAATGGGTGTGAACTTGATCAAATATTGACTCTACAGAATCAAGAATATACTTTTGATTAAATTCTGGTCTATAAGGATTGCTATATTCGATGTTGGGGGAAGGGATAGTTTTAGTCATAAAGTCGGGATAGGTGATACTTAAATAAGAGCCTTCCGAGAAATTTTTATATTTTGATAAACTGGAGATGAGATCTGATAGAGTACCAAAGAGTAGAGGGGCCTCTTTGCTTGGATCTATGAATTTTGCTGATAATTTACAACATACAGCACTTTTTAAATAAAGGAACTTTCTAGTAGAATCAAATTTTAGAAAATTTGTGCAGTCGGTACTTGGGAAATAAGCTATTAAACCCAATTGCCGAAGAGGATCATTTGTGGGACCTACAGACAAATTATTTAAGGATTTGGAAAAATCATCGTGATTGCAGTTCCAGAGAGGGTCATATTGAATTTTGACTCTAAAGTAGTATGCAGCGGTGAATTTAATGTAGAAGTTAAGACCTTGGGAGTTTATTGAAGAGGTTTGATTTTTATGAGAAGCAAAACGTGATAAGGGATAATTTTTGGGATTGAATTTTGAATGGAGATTCTTGACTAGACCAGATATAGAGAGGAGGCTGGGAGGTATAGATAGAATTTTGACTGTTTCGTAAATCGTTATTATTCTGGAAAATCCGTAAGAATATGAAGTTTTAAGCGTAGTATTAGAGTTTGGAGAAGAAATCGAAGTTCCATAAGTGATTTTAGATAGAATAGATTTCCTACCACTGTACAAATAATTCCAACCAATTCCAGTCGGAACAAAGGTAGGTAAAGAGCAGGAAATATTTTGGCAAGCTACATTGAGGGCAGATTGCAGGAGTCGTGAAGTATCAGTTGAGAATTCATGTTTATCGTAGTTTAGTAATTGGCGTATTTCTAAGTTTGAATTTGTAGATTTCGAATCAGAGGACGAAGATAAAGATGACCAAATACTGATCAAGTAATTTGAGGCAAACCATCTATGGAGAGGATGAAAAGCAAATAGGGAAGAGTCGGTAATTCCTTCTACCTCATCGAGAGAGTTGG
Organism: Smittium mucronatum; assembly: GCA_001953115.1. NCBI lineage: Eukaryota > Fungi > Kickxellomycota > Harpellomycetes > Harpellales > Legeriomycetaceae > Smittium > Smittium mucronatum. The sequence goes on from LSSL01002622.1 coordinate 14,682, forward strand.
TCTGAGAAATTCTATCTGTTAAGTATATTTTAGGAAAACATTGTTGAAAAAAAGCAACACTATTATTTTGGGGTTTAAGCTCGATGTCTGTTGAAGGGAAAATATTTTCGAAAGAAGGGTGACGATGCAACAGCAATATGTATCTTTTGCCACCATAAGATACTTCTTGTGATTTAATAGACCATTTTAAGGTGGATTGGAGCTTCTCCTTTAAGGATATGCTGTCGGAGTTAATTATAGAAGTCAACGCGGATAAATCGGAAGTGGAAATCGAAAAGTCAGGTTCACCCTTATCAAGTCCCCACTCAATGAGGACATTTTCGATGCTGCTAACAAAAGATTCCCAAATAGAGGCAGTCGTGTAGTCGATGATCTCAAAGTTCTCATCATCCATTTAAAGAAGGGCAAAATTTAATTGAAAGAGAGAATTCATTCCAAAAACCATAATTGTGGATAGAAATAAAACTAAAAAAGGTGGTAGCCTATCAAATCCTTACAATTCACAATTAAAACTGTTAGTGAAACCAATAGAGAAACATAGAAAATGAAAATTAATATAACAGAAACAATCAAAGAAATGGAACAAGGGTAAAAAACAAACTTTCAAGGATGGTTTATTAAAATAAACCGCGAAAAAATTGGGAGCAAGTCTCCAAAAAACTAAGTTAACAAGTTATGAAGACAAAAAAAATGGACTAGATGGTGATTATGCGTCAGCAATGGTGACATCGACATCGACTCCAGGTTCGATAGCAATGGAAGTGATCTGCTTGATGATATCACTTGGGCAGTGGAGATCGACAAGACGCTTGTGAATGCGGAATTCAAAGCGATCCCAGGTCTTTGAACCTTCACCATTGGGGGTCTTACGGGTAGTGATGTTCAAGGTTCTGGTGGGAAGACGGACTGGACCCTTGACTTTGAGGTTCTTGTCCTTAGCGCGGTTAACCAAATCGCTGCATACCTTCTCAAGGCTCTTGACCTTGGTGGAAGTCAAGGTGATGCGAATGCGATGAGTCTTAACATTGGATTTTTGTTCAAATCCGACCTTTTCAGCGACGTAAGACATTTTGTTGATTTACTAAAAGTATGGGTATTAGTAAAATTCCTGGTGTTGTGGTGGGTATTCCAAAAGAAAATGTCTCAGCGGTGACTTCAAAATCGATCAAGAAAGGATGTATCAAAGTTACAGACTTTTTTTGGTAAAGTAATAATTTTTTTTCCGTACTTGGGTTTACACCCACGCTGAACGGACTCTTGTCGAATAGCATTTTGTCATTTTGAAAAAGTTATTAAAAAAAAAATCAAACCCTTACTTTGTTTTTATCCACTTAATTACGAGCTATAAAAACTTCAAGATTTTAATTTGTGCTGTCGATATTTCACCTCTATTTATACGCCTATTAGTAGTGTGTATTGTTAATAATAATCCAATTATACATACATATTTATATTTTATTGGACAGTAATATAGATTATATGAACACAGCTTAGTTTTAGCAAATGCAGTAATTTTCAAATAAGTTAGCGGGCTGAAAAAATATAGCTTTTTAATTTATTTAATTTATTCAAACAACCTCATAGTGTCTGCCAATAATATTTCGCAGTAAATAAATTAATGGTCAATTGTTTGTAGATTAAACGCTAAAAAGCATAGCCAACAACAACTCGCTGAGGAAACCGACCGAGGAAATGTGGCATTTATAGTGGAGTGTTGAGTTTCAAAAAAAGGGAAAATTAAGGAATCATTAAAGAGTTAAAGTTTAACTGTTAAGTTTTAGTACCTTAATATTGAAAAGATTGGTAAATGCTGGTAATGAATTAACTTCTAGGTTCCTCTGTCCATCTATCTGCAGCATAAATAAGGGGAAATTGAAATCATATCTATTATCTGATATAACCCACCTTGAAAGGTTTCGACTGATAGAGGTATCTAAAGTCACTCGCAACTACTAATCAATTGTTCTATCACTGGCTATTAGGTTTGTTAAGATGTCAAGTCTGCTTGGATAGAGCCTAATTTTAGATGGATTAGTAAAAATTAAATCCTAGGCGGAAATGCCATACTTGATATTTATTAAACCCACTAAGCTAAGGAAGCTAGTCTTGCTTATAGAATCTAGACAATTTTACTTGCATGGTTTGAATACTGCGTAACTAGATGGCATAATAATCTGACTGTTATTTATACTGATATGAATCCATTTCTTCCAAATGATTTTTAAATGAATTTCTGCCAGGTAGAACTGATTGTAAGCTCTTGTGAATTAATAGTGAAGATGTACTATTTTATTATTTTTTATCAAATCATCTAAACGTCAAGTTATTCCACATCTAATGGTAGACATTTTTCTTTAAATCAACATTGTCCAATTAATAATGTTCAACTGAAAATTATTAATAAAATTGAGCACTTATTGGATAATTATAGATTTCTTAAATTTTAATGAGTTTTATTGGACAAATTCCGATTTTTAGACAATATTCGCCAGAAAAAATAAAATTATTAAATATGATTTGTGTTTGCTTTTTGTAACATTGGCTAATTCCATTCCGTACAATCATGAAATGTAATTTACAAGAAATGTTGTGATTTGATAATTTCCCGTAAAAAAAAAAATGGTATAGTTAAATCAGCATTATTTTACAAAATATTATACATTTTGGTAGTAAAGGCAAAATTTCTTAGAAAATCCCATAAAGACGCTAGATATAACTTCGAAATGGCAGTAGGTGATGTTCCTGGAGATGATTCTCCAGATTTTTCCACATTTTCTGAGGCTATTGAAGATTTCGGTCGTAAGTTCGAAGAAGCCAAGCCGAAGCCTCTAACGTTTTTGGGAATCAGTGCCGGAATTTTCACTTCAGTCTCGGTTGTTTCTTTATTAATCGGTCGAGAGAAGGGTTAGTTATATTATATTAAACTAAAATAATTCTCTTTTTTATATTAATTGGACCTTTCATTTGTGCTTACGGGTTTCGCCTCACCTCACCTCACCTTTTCTTTTCTTTTAAATTTCTTTCCCGGCACCCTCATCCCCCATCATTTATTTATATATTTTTTTTATCGATTTTAAACATCTTTCTTTCCTTTAAATCTCTTGAGTTAATGTATCGTTTTATTTATTAACTTTCCTTTTGTATCCCTTTCCGACTATAAAAAAATAAATAAATGTAAATCAGTTTACAAGAACTCAGTGGAAGGACAAATCAATCCGGGTGAACCCATGCGACTAGCGATTAGGGCATTTGGAATAGCAACCCTTGGGACAGTCTCCGTATTCGGGATCGGAATCGCCTCTGCAACCTATTACCTTAGGAGCATAGGAATCGACTCAGTTCCTAAATTTAGCAAGTACGCTTCCTCCAAAATACAATCGTTAATGGGTGGCTCTATCGAAGAGCGAGCCCAAATTAATGAACATAGTGAATCTGATATGGCTGATTTAAACGATTGGAATAAAGAGTTTGAACATGAACAGTTCAAAGAGCACGCCTAAGAGTTTATTTTTTGATGTTCTTCTTCCTCCTAATCCCTAATTTCCTTGAAAGATTCGTAAAGCTTGGATTTTTTTCCACTATTTTCTATGCTCATTCAATGGCCCTTTTCAACTATAACTTTTATTGCCTATTAGATTCAATTCCTGTGTACTTTTCTTTTCTTGTTTTTTATTAAAATAGATTTATAAAATTAACACCTTAATTACTTTATTCGTGATGTAAGATGAATGATGAATGATTTGAGTAGATAATTTACTCGTCTGACTTACTATAATAATTTCAATCAATCCAAATTGTTTCTATTTTTGTTGTATTATTTTTTAAATAGAATTTCTTTAATATAAAAAATTCACTAAGTAAAAAAAATCTAAACAATAAAAAAAAAATATAGCGCTGATTTTAATAAGTGAGAGAGAACTCTAAATTAGTCTATACACTCTTTGAAGAACGTTGTACCTCTGCATTGGGGACAATCTGCTATCTTCAATATCTCTAATATCAGACAAAATCATATTCTTATTGATAAGATCTCCTGAGGTTCCCAGGAATTTCCATGGAGTTAGAACCCAAAAGAGTTTTGATGATGTTTTGATGTTCCCTTTAGATACGAGGATTCGTAATTTACTAGTATAAGTCAAAACCAACCCCTGAGAAATTACGTTTTTTTGTCTGATGGATTTTTCAATCGGATTTGATTCAGTTTCTTCACTGGTTTCTGTTTCTTGATACATAACTGAATTGCTGGGAATTTCCAACATCTTATTCAATATTATGTCGATATCTCTACAAAAAAAAAAAGCATTAAATACAATAATAATTGCATATTAATAAGAAAATGAAAATCATACCTGACAATAATAGAAATTTTTTGCTCAGCCTCCGAGCCATCATCGCCAGAGAATTTATCCAGCAAATACACAAGGAATTTTCCAGATAGATACATAAATACAGCAGCCGGAGCAACTGCCAAAAATACAAAATTCAACTCGTTTGATCTCAAAAGCTTATCCAGGGCTGCCAATGCCATCTGGATATCAACATTGGCCTTTTGAACTTGAATCAATATTGAAGGTACTAAATTACCAAACACTGCGCTCTTGATTGGATTTTGCATTTCTTGAGCATAAAAACTCATCACCGAAGAAATATCTCCCTCCTTAATTTCGAGTTCGATTTCTTCGCGGTTAGAATCATTCAAAAAATTCTTTTTTTCCAACAAATTTGTAGTCATCATTTGAAGAGCCAAAATACTAGATTGAAGAGACTTTGAAGAAACAACTTGAACGATTCTGCCCCCATATCTTATTGTGTCGTATGCTTCTTGCAAAGGATCGACAATGTAACGATTAGTGTACATATAAACAGTTTCTGCAAAGTTTTTAGAAAACTCTTTAATATCAGCAGACTTTCCATAAATATATCTTCCAGAGTATAGTCCTATGGTACCGAATACTAGTGCTGGGATCCATGTCCTAGATATAAAGTTCGGTCTAGAATTGATTTTTATTACATCAGACAGTTTTTTTTCTAAATTTGAAAGCCTGAACTTAATTTCCTTCAATCTTTCTACTGATTCTAGTGCATTATCTAAAAAAATTCGTACGTTTTAATGAATCTTTATGAAGAAACGACATAGCATTATAAGAATATTTATAGGATACAATTAAAAAAAAAATTACCCCAGAAATCAGATCCCGAAAAGGAATATTCATAGTATTTAGGTATAGTATTTTGAATGTTGAAGTTAGTCGATCGGTATAAAGTGAAGATGTATTGGTTAATTCTCAAAAGGAAATCTTCTGAAGAGCCTTTTTTGCTGTTATCTTTGGTTTCTATTATTTTTTTAGTATCATTTAAATTTGATGGAGTTTCGTTTAAAGGAACATTTAAAAGCCCTAATCGATAAGAGATTCCAGCATTAGTAGATAATAGATTAGTGGTTATTTGGGAAATCTCTTGGTTAACTAAGCTGAAAACTCCAAGATTGGTAAATATTTTGCTCATGGGACCCATAAAGAGCGAAGGACTTATCGATATATAGAAGTGTCTTGCTGAGGCGAAGTTGGAGATACGACAATAGATCAGGGAAAAAATGGCACTATAAGTTTTTGGCTTAAGTAGCAAAGCGGAAAATTTTAAGGTATTTGATAATAATGAAGAAATAATGGGCTGGGTATTATCAGATTCCAAATCTCGATAAAAATTAATGTTATCAACAGTAATTGAATCCATAAAAAATTTATATAAATCTTTGAATAATCCAACGATACTTTTTGAAATCGATGACAGTATTTTTCCGGGAAAAGCTAAAAAAATCAAAAAAAACCCCCCCAAACTTTTAGTTACGCAGGAATTTCAAAAAATAAAATAAATATGGAGGCAGTATTTAGAAAAATTACTAGAAACAAGGTAGTAAGCGATATTGTACTTGGATGAGCGTTGATTTTCCCAATACTTTGCCTCTTGAGATATTGATAATGAGCTCTGGGATAATACCAAACTTGCTTGGGCTTGTAATGAGGCCACATTTCTTGCCAGAATCTGACAGAAAATGATTTTTATTGCATCCTCTCCATAAAACATTTGATCTGAAGAAAACCAATTTGGGACACTATTAGAAGAATCCTTTTCAGGATCGATTCCATCGATTGATTTTGGAAAAGCAGATTTTTGGAAATCGACACATACTTTCGACAATAAAACGAAATCATCTTGTTCATAATCCATTTTTTCAAGAAATTTTGAGGTATTAACATTAAACAATCTAGAATCAGAAATACTCTTGTCCGAATATAACCCAGATCCTTCGTTTTTTTTTGAGTTTGTGAGTTCGGGCATTAAATTAAGATAGGTATCAAAGGCCGTGCTGTTAGTATATTCAAGAGTGCTTTCGGAATAATTGGGTATGAAATGCAATTCAGCAGCCCTATTAACTAAAGAATTTAAATCTTCGCTCATTTCTAAGCTTGATAAAACTCCATGAGAATCTTTTCTACGAATCATGGAACCGGCTTCTCTTTCAAGATTTAAGCTATCGCCGCATAGTTGCTGGATGACGAAATTATATCTGTCTTGATAGAAATTCATGGCTTGGTAGTTGAAGCAAGGACTTTTTATACTATTAATATATTTGTAATTTGCGGTTACTCCCGTGGGGGGGGGGGGATAAAAATATGGAAAGAAGGTAATCACGATCAGTTGAGGAAGAGCTAAGATAAAGAAAATTTTTGGAGTGAGGCACTAAAGAAAGTTCTTTTTATTTAATAAGTTGTCGGTGTATCTTAATTTTTTGGCGTTTGAAATGAAGATTGTGTAGTTTAGTGTAAATTAAGCCTGCAAATAATGAATAGTAACTAGTCATATTCAGCCAATTATTTCTTTATCTTGAAAAATATCGATCCTGTTGTAATAAATGGATAATTTCTGATCTTCCAATAAAGTATTCGTATTTATTTAAACATCTGCTATTTCTTTGGCACGTGTTCGTGATACTAAAAGTGTTTTTATTTTTTTGAATAACTGAATACGATACTTTTAGTGAAGTTTTGTGGTTAATCTTGAAGGCATGTTGATAAATCTTATCAGGTAACAAATTTGATTCCTTTAAAAATGAAATCTAGGACAAAAGCCAATAATTTTTTTATTTTTTTAAAATTATTTTCAGTTAACATCATTAATAACTATTTAAAAAAACAGAGGTAAAAAAATGTGCATACTATAGAAAATATTGATATTTTAATCACTAATAGGCTCCTCTGTCGGTCTACCAGCTGCTTAACTAGGAGAAATTGGACTCATGTCTAACACCAGGTATACCCCACCCAGCATCACCTCAAGTAAGGTGGGTAACTGAGATTATATACAGACATGAATTGAGTTCGACATCAATCAACACAAATTCTTTGAGTTCATAGAGCTTCTCATCAGAATTCATTTCTTCTAGGATTGATAAAATCTATATTTGCACTAAAAAATGACGATTTTTCTGTGGTGGCTAATTCATTTCAGCTGCTAAACGCTGGAACCTCCCTTCGCTGACAAATTATGAAATGTTGGCGTAGGTAGTGCACCAGACTACATAAATTTCCGAATCGGTTCCTCTTGTTCTAGATTATCCCCGATCTGATTCATTTACCAATTAATGTATGGGAAGCTATTTCTTTCCTTATCCGAAACAGGAAGACATCGGTGAAATTTTGGTAGAGTACATATCTTTAAACGTATCACCAAAACCTTTAAACCACGACAAGACATTTCACTTTTAGAGAACCAAGAGTTATTCTTGCTCTTATTTATTATAAAAATTTGTACTTTATTTGGATACATCATCTAAATATCAAAATAACATCGTTAAACTTGCTTTGAATTCTTCTTTAGATTTCAATTGAATTTTAAGGGTTGGTAGTCTTAGCGCCTCTGATCTTAACAAGTTTAGAGATTTATATCTACAAGACAACATGGTTTTGTTTGTTTCGGTTGGGTCTCGATATTTATTAATTTTTTTATTTTTTGTTTAGATAAACTTTTTTGATTTCGTATTAAAATAATCTGTAACAGAAATAAAGCATTGATATATAATTGGCCTATATTTTTGATTCAGTTTAAAGCAGTACTATTATTGATAAATAACAAACCCTCAAACCAAATAATTAAAAAATGTTCTGAAAATTACAGAATTACTTTTACAGTAAATTACTTATATATATGTATTAGCTAAAACTCTGGAGCCATAATTATTATATTTGATTTTTAAATTCTAGAGATTCATCCGTATTAAAGCCTGGATTTTAGTTATTAAATGAAGCTTTACTAAAAATACACGCTTCTAG
>LSSL01002623.1:0-24355 GCA_001953115.1 Smittium mucronatum
AGATGGCAGTTATTTTATCAAAAAAACTACCAAAAAAAAAAAAAAAAAAAAGCAAAAAAGAGGGCTATAAACATATGTATAAGTTACACTAAAATCCCAAGTCAGGATCGTATTCGGGCTTGTCATATGAAACCAGTTCCTTTTTGACGAACTGGGGGTCAGAATTCGGGGTGTTCAAAGGGTTCGGATCAGGGTTATCTAAATGATTATGTACAAGTTCAGGCTTAGCTCTGGGCTTTTGGTTATTCTTTTTATTGTTCCCCCTATTTCGAGCCGGTTTATCCCTATGATTTCTTGCTGAATCTTGCTGACTCCTCCGATTTTTCAGCCATTTTTTAAAATTAGTTTCATCCTCATCATCACTGAACTCAATCTCAGCATCGGATATTTCTTCATCGTTAACGTTACTAGCATCACTTCCTTTTAAACTGAGCAAACCAAAAGTGTCGACGAATTTCGATTCGGGTTCAACATACAAAACTTTCCTCCCTACCTGAACCCGGCCCGTGTCTATATCGTTATGTGATTTGAACAGAACAGAGTAATATGGTTGCTTTATGGGCCCAAAAGTCTCAAATACCTTTAAAAAATTACAATTTTGAGTTTAGAAAAATATTAAAACTTTTCCGTACATCCAAAATGAAAAGAATTTGAATTCCTAAAATAAAAGGTTTAAAATAATGAAAAATAAAATCTTACCGAACCTAAAACCGAATAATCTTCAAATACAATAATACTACCATAATCCAGAGCTTTGATGTTTTTGTCTTTATCAGTCTGAACAACAACGGTTCTATCTACCATCGAATGGATACTCCCTAAAGAACGTAGTTTTGAATTTTCTGGAACCGATTTGAACGGCACTTCTGGTGCCTCAGGTTCCAAGATCTCGTTTTTCGTCTTTGGAATCTCGGATCCATCCTCATCTTCATCATCGAAATCTCCGCCATTCTTCCTCTTTCTATTCCTCTTCGACCTTCCAGGGTTTTTTATCACTTTTTGATTCTCTGCAGATTCATGAGGTTTTTTTTCTGAAGATTCCTCAGAATCAGAATCTTGATTCTCATCATTTTCGGAAACTGAAGAAAAATCGCTTGAACTTATACTAGTGTATATAAGTATGTAAATATTAAAAACAAGATTAAAAAATGCTATTATCAATACAGAATATGATACTAAAAAAAATTTAACAACACAAACCTAAAATCGGAGGAGGTTTCGTTCAAATCTATTTCTTCATTGTTCTTCGTATCCTTCAAAGGAAATAGGTGTTCTTGGTTTTCAATAACAAGTGCTTTTTTTTCAGAAAAAGGATCTTGTGCTATAAATATTTCTTTCACTAATGCAACAGGTTCCTCTAACTTAACATTAAAAGGTTCGTTTGTTTCAATTTTAACGAATTCGCCTTTTGAGTCTACATCAAATGATGTTTCGGAATTTTCGCTTTCATTAACTAGAGGTACCTCGATTGCTTCTCGTTGAAGATTCCGCAACTCATTCAAAATTTCTAAAACTACCGGAACTCCTCCTGAGTTCCCATTGCCAAACGGTTTATCAAACGTAATTTCACCAGAAAGTTTTGAAGTTTCTTTATCTAATGAAGTTTTTACTTGAGAAGTTTCAGTAAACAAATCCCTCTCTTGCTCAATTTTTTCCGTTATTACTTTAATCGGTTCTTCAACAGAAATTTCGCACTCCTCTTCAAACTTTTCCATTTTTATTTTAATCGGTTCTTCGGCAGACATTTCGCACTCCTCTTCAAACTTTTCCATTTTTATTTTAATTGGCTCTTCGGCAGACATTTCGTACTCCTCTTCAAACTTTTCCATTTTTATTTTAATTGGCTCTTCAAAGGACACATCGTACTCATCCTCGAATTCCTTTTTGATATTATCCATTATTATTTAAAATACTATTTGATGTTTATGTATATAGGCGTGGAATAATCGGTGGAAATAAACATTTGCTGTTGATATGCTTTAATATAAAAGAATTTAATTTCTAAACAGAAAAAATACTTTTAAATTGTGTATAAAAAAAAGTTTTTCAGCACAAATATTTTTTTTTCTTTTTTGCAAAAATCCTGATTAGTAACAAATGATGCTTTTTATTGGTACATATTCAAGACTTCATTTAAGAATCATTTCTATTGGTAAACAGGGCCAATAATAAGTAAGAAATGTCTTAAATGCCATAAATCTAAAATATAAGCTTTATTTTTTGTAGGAAAAAATGTGGGCTATATTTTCTGTCTTCATATTAAATATCTTTTAAAACCAGAAATAATAAGAAAATTACATAAATAAAATAAAACAAAACATTCTTTCTCATTGAGAAAACATTATATTTATCATGAGATTAAAAGGGAGAAATGATTTTCCATAAAGTCTTTGACTCAACTGATATCATGTCCCAACATGATAAGGCTGATATAGTGAATGGTAAAATTATACTACAGAACAAATTATATTGATTACTATCTCTAAATTTTGAAAGGAATGCTAAGCACTTTTACCGCTGAGGAATTTTATTTTAAACAAAGATAAAATTATTGTACACGAGATGGTCTCTTATCAAAACGGACTTATAAAGCCTGAATTCTGTGAAAAAATTATACACTATATAACCATTTTAAAATATAGACAGATTTAAAAATAAACATTAAATCCAATAAAGAAAATCCAAAAAGTAAAATAAATTAACACTAAACTAAAAAAGAGAGAGAAAGGGATATATAATCAATTATCTTATTACCACAGGGCGTTTTCTCGTCCACAAATCCATTACTATAACTCTGGCTAACGACTTGGGTCTATGTGAATTGGCTATGGCGGCCTAACCTTAAATATTCTAGTTTTGAAAAGCTATAGCCCCTCTGAGTCTAAAAAAAAAAAAAGCTTAAGTTACATAACATTGATAAAGTATTAATATATCAGTTAAAATCGAAATTAATGATAAAATAGCCTTTTTTTTTCTTGATGTAAAAGTTAACATTACCCGTATAGAGAGCCTTTAAATATGTGCAAAATATATGAGGTTTGGAAATTAAAAGATATTTTTTAGAAAAATATCGAAAAAAATAACCCAAATTATAAACTAGATAGAAGGGATCACCTGGGAACATTTGAAAAGCCGTGTTAGTAACTATAAACAATTCCATATGAGCGAAACCAAAAAAGAAAAAAGAAAAAGTTATATACATACAAAAATGGAAAAATTACACTTGAAGACCAAAAATTAATGTTCAAAAAAAAATAGTTAATAAACTATAAAGCTTTTTAGACTAATAGATTTTTCCATTTTTTTTGCTTTTAATACATTGCAGAATCGATCGAAAAACGCAGTATATGTGAAGATGAGTTATCCGGGAAATTTTTTTTATCAAAAATAAGCTTTGAGAAAAAAAAAATGTGACCAATACTAATCGTTCGCAAATTTGTGGGTGGTTCTTTTTTTTTTTCTTTTTTAGGAGATACAGGAATAAATTTGCAAATAAAAAAAATAGATTTAAGCAAAATAGAAGCTAAAAACTTTATAAAAAAACTTTTACTATAAGCATCCTATGTATACAGAAAAAAAAAATAAAGTATAAACTTATTGATCAAATAGTAGGATTCGTAAGCACGATATATAACACAAAATTTACGGGTAAAGAAAACTTCGAATTAATAGGTTTAAAACAAAAATCAAATCAAAAATGTTGTATTCACAATATATAACACAGATAAAAACTAAAAAATATGATATAAATCAAATTTCTATTCATTTCTTCTCCATAGCTTCCATTTCCAATCTAATATAGCTCTTTTTGTAGACAAATTTATTCTCTAATAATTAATTTTCCAAAAATTTTACACCCTTCCTCTCCTATCCAATTATAATACAGATTTCATTTCGTGTATTTTTTAATAATTTTTTGGCTAAAAAAACCACTTCCTGAAATAATTTTAAAAAAATTAACTAAAAGCAAAAAAACCATTTCCTGAAACAATTTTAAAAAAATTGTACTGTTTTTTTATTAAATCGCTTTTAGCTATAAGAGATAATTTAGACGGAATTTTTCCATAAAATAAGGCAAAAAATCACGAAAAAGGTAAAAATTTAGGGTATTCCTCCAAAATCCGATAAAAAAAAAGTGCATTCCTCCAAAATCGGATAAAAAAAGTGCATTCTGAGTTAGAATTATTATATTACAAAAAGCCCATAAATTTATACTAAAAGATATTTGAAATTATCATCCGCCAAAAAATAATAGGGTTTTCAAGTAAATTTTTATTTTCGAAAAACTGATGACTACAATTCTAATTTTTATCTTGGTCAAATTCAATAATTTTGTATAAATTTTATATTTTTATGTTAATAACAACAGTCTACAGTTGATTGTAAAAGAAAATCTGTTTCAACGATACAGATTTAAAGTTTCAATCTTTTTAAAACTTTGTGAGTAGATTATAATCATAAAGTAATCATAAATTAAATATATGTACGCGGAAAGCTTTTTAAAAGCTAAAACCTGGTGAACACAGCACTTATTTTTAACTTTCATCTTTTTAAAATGTGTAAATTTATAATAAATGAGTAGTGATACACTTTCTATTATTTTATTTGGTGAAAATTAAATTGTTTCGAAAAAAAACTATATATTTCCAATGGATATACTTTATCTAATCAAATCTCAAATCTTATTTTGGTCTGATTTATTAGGGAAAAGCTTCCTATATGATATTATATTTTTTATGAAATTAGAAGCGTATTGGATAAAATATTTCCGAATAAAACTCTCCGGTATTTTATTTAAAAATCAGCCCAAGACTCTGTAAAAATCTATATTCATCAGAATAAAAATTTCTTCTATACTAAAATTTCTATTTTAGAACAGAACAGATAATTAGGAGACTTAAAACTTTATTTTTTTAAAAAGTTTAAATTTAAAAAAAAAATATCGAGCTATCAATAAACTTTACTAATATCAACTATACTCCAACTAAAATTTCCAATTTATGTTAGATGAATCCTTAAACAATTCGATAGCTGATTTTAATACCAGTTCACACAAATAAATTCTTAAAAGTCTTCAAAAAAAAAAAATTTAAAAAAAAAGGTCCCAAAATTAAAAAATCCCGGAAATAATTCAAAATATTTGTACTTAATACTATCTAATTTTAACTTGAGAGATTGGATTAAATTCGGGAAAATATTTATGATGTGTCAAAATAATCAAAATAAAATATAAATATGGTTATACTTATCAAAATTTTCAAAAAAAAAAAAGTCCTTGCCAAAAAATCTCTATAGTCGAAAATTTTATACTTTTTCCTTGAATACCTCTTCTAAACTTAAAATATCTAATAAAAATTATAAAAATTTATTCAAATTTTCGTTCTAATCAAAAAAAAAAAAAATTTACCCGTAAATTATTCGTACATAAATTGAAGATAGCAATAATTTTGATAAAATCGATAATTTTAGAGCAAAAAAAAAGTCTAAATTGGAATTTAAACCAATCGAGTGCAAGCTATTTATTTTATCTATATTATATCGATTCAACTTATTGAATATATATATATATATATATATGCGAAACTGTGAGGAAAAAAAATCTAAAATCGTATCTATTTAATTACTAAAACCCAATAAATCGATTATATAAAATACTATTGATGTCATATAAATTTCATAATTTTGGTTCAATAAAAAGTTAAATTTAAAAATGCGAACATATACGCTGCTTGATTTTAAAAATAGAATATTTATATTTAGAAGGAAATTTTCTCAGAAAGATAAAAAAAATTATGAGGCAACATTATATCTTTATCCTAATATAATAACAGAAAGTATGTCATTTAAAAAATGATAAAAATATTTCAACTACTAAAATGAAATTAAATCGATCAATTTATAATTTAATCGGTTAATTTGAAGTAAAATCGACTAAAAAAACAAAATATACGATTTTGCATGTTTTTTTAAGCTCAATCGACCAACTCCGCATATTAAAATCAACCATTTTCCCTATTAAAAATTTTATAGTAAATGTAAATACATTCAACCAGTAAATCGAATTATACATTTTATCAGCATTTAAAATGAAAAATTCAAAAATATGATATAATTTCTTTGCGAAAATTATTGTATAAGTAAATTTTTACGGGTATTGAGCATATTTCGATATACGAAACCAAAATTAACATTATTTAGCTATGATTGAAAAGAGGTAAATAAGAAAAAATATATATCTAGTTTAAAGGATTATTTTCCTTTCATAAAAAAAAAACGCTAGTGCAATTTCTATTAGATTTATTATGAACCAAAAAATGAAGGGATTCTTAAAAAGATAAAAAAAAATACAATACTTATTATAAGCTAAGTGTTAGAATTTCAATGACATAAAAAAGCAAATTTAGGGCTTTTTTTTCAATTTCAATTAAATAATATTTATCAAGTTAAAGCTAGTTTTATAATCATAAATGAATTTTCCAAAATTTTAATTAATGATGCGATAGCATTAGGATTTATATACAGATAATTTGAAAAAAAATTAAAACTGATAGGTTTAATCAAAACAATTTATTTATACTTAGTCATAGAATAATAACATTAATGTTGAGAGTAGTTAAAGACCATGTTTTTTCAATAAAAGTAGATATAGGTTGAGTAAACAGTGAAGAACACATAAAATAATACAAAATGCACAAAGTTCTAAGAAAAATAAAATCAGCATACTATGCTATACTCACTATACACAGAAAATTACGTATAAATAACAGCGTATAACTCAAATCGCAAAATAAAATACAACTTAAAAAGCTCATACAAAATACTACAAAAACAATATTGCTTAACTAAAACTTTATACTAAACAAAGACACTGCACTCCCAATATAACATACAGCACACAAAGTATTTTACATAGCATAATAAGTATAACACATAACACATAACACAGTATAATGTGCATAAAATATAATTTTCACACAGTATGTATACATAAGACGTTGCATTATATATAATATAATACGCATAACACATAATGATACACACAACAAATAACATAAACCGTTCATGATATTGATGTTAGGTTAATTTTAATTATAATTTTTTTAGGATTATTATGTGAATAAAATTGTAGCACTTAATAATACAAATACTTAATTAAATAATGTTTGATTTGAATTAAAACATAATATCAGAAGTGTTTCGGTTAATGGTTTTTTTTAGTTAGAAAACTTTGTTTATCCCATGCGTCATATATATCCCGAAATTTTCTTTGAGCTAAATAGAACATAATGATTTCTAACACTTATTAACGAAATTATAATGTTTTAAACAAATTACAGAATTATATTTGGTGATCACTATATTGGATTTACAAATGACTAATATCTTGCAACAGTTGGACAGAATTTATATTTAATTTACCAATTGTAAAAAAATCAATGACAATTTTTATTTTGGCCAATTATATGAATTTTTTTTTACCGGGTAGCTTATGTCGATTTGGCTTAGAAAATTATTGAAAATAGTCGACTCTGATTCAAAATGATATATTTGGATTTGCTTTAGTCGATTTGATTTTAAATTAGTCGAATAAAAATCATTTTAGTCGAAAATAATTAGCTAACATTTAAAAAAATCTATTACATAAACACGATTTAATGCGTTTTTAGAAAAACTTTTCAAGCCTAGAAAAGAGATTTTTATTTTTTAGGGCATGTTCGAAGTGAATTATTTTTTCGCATATAGAGAAATTTATGGGTGTCACAATTAAAAATAAACGGTGATTGGAATTAAAATTAAAATTAAAATAAAATCTTTAATTAAAATTTCGATAAAATCTGATGCACTAAATTATTTTTAGGTATATATAAGGTAGAAAATATTGGTTTATACCTTGGCTGATCACAATAAATACAAAATATAATTTGAAAATATTTGAAAAAATAATATTTTAAAATTTAGTATTAATAGTGATATAGCGTAAAAATCAATGAAATTTAAATCATAAAAATTTAGTATCATCTTCTATAAAATGTATTGAATTTTTTTCCTCAAATTATCATAAATTAAATAAATTAAATATCGAATTTATATTTATCCTTGGAATTTAATTAAATCTAATTATTATTCGTAAATTTAATTATTTGAATGAAAATATTATCAAATTGAGAGTAAAAATAATTATTTTCATGTTGATTGAATAAATACGAATATAGAAATGCAAAAAAATTCTTGTATAAATTTTTCTTAAAAAATCCAGCACAAAATTGCGAAAAATCGCTTAAGATCTTTCTAATAATAAAATTCAACTCCTTTAATATGCGATTTTTATGATGTATATTTTTGAATTAAAATAATTTCGATTTTTTTTAAAGATATTCTGGTTTTTTTTACTTCAATCCTGTCTTTTATAGCTTAATATGTACATCTAATCTCTTCATCAGTTTATTTGGTTTTTGTCATTATTTTATTATTTAAAATGATAATTTTTTATATTTATTTAATTTTAAAATAATTTTTTCACGCTTGACTCATCTTTTTGTAAAAAAATTCTTACTCGAAATCGTTAGAAATCATTCTTTTTAATATTTGAAATCTTATAATAAATAAAAAACTAAAACAGCTAAATATTTTTCGATTTTTTTATAAGTTAAATTTCGGGAATGAAAATATAAAGGTATATATAACCAATAAAAGTGCTTCGACCTAAAGATTTATTTAAAAATAGCAATTTTAATTTAAACCACAGTTTAACCTATATTTATAAAATTTAGAATTTAAATTTATTCCATATAATTTTCATTTTAATTAGCTGCCAAATTATTACAGTATTATATTCATGTCCATATACACGAAAAAAATATTAAATTTTTTTATGGAACTTTTCTTTTTCTCCATATAAAGTTTAAAAAAGTCTCATTTTTTGATACGTTACTGATTTGAAATTTTCAAATATTTTGAAAAAATGAATCGTAGCTATGTATATTATGTTGAATTTAAATTTGAAAATTTTTATAGCACTTTGTTTTTTGCAATTGGTGGTATTTTCAAAAATATCTCAAAAAATTATTTCGCCATACATAACATAACTGAATTCTCTAAAAGGAAATAAAAATTGAGATAAATTTACCTTTTTTTTATTCGCGTAAATAATGAACAGATCTTGTTAAATTTTCGAATTATTATTTCTTCGTTCAAAAATATTCAAAGCAGAAATACATTTTAATTTAGAATATTGAATAAAAAATAGTACCATTCTGTTCTTTTTTTGTTTTTAAATCTATTAAAATTATAATAAATCATTATAAAGAAGGCGAATAAATATTTATTAACATATTTTATATGCTATGAAAATTTATTTTTAATAAAATTGATTTAAAAATTATTATTTTTATTGTTATTGTTATAAATATTGAGGATTTTTAATATGACTAATGCTGAAATTTTATGATTTCTATGTCAAAAATTTAATTGGATAAAAAATCAAAAAAATAATATATTCTAATATATATTCTAATTTTTCTTATTTGGTAATGTTTTTTAATTCGGAAACTCGTCTCTTTATCAGTTTTATCAGTTTTGTGAGTTTTTTTATTATTATTTTTTTGAAAAAGCCATGATATATTGTTATTAGCAAGGTTTATGATAATTTAAGCCATAAATAATTGCAAGAAAAGAAGTTAGGGTAACTCGGAACCCTGATTATTATTTTATGATAGTAATTTGTAAAAAAAAATTGGATAGGTTTTTTTTAAAAAATTAAGCATCTTAAAATAATTTTATACTATTATTATAAAAAATTCTCTTTTTTTTAATCGAGAATTTGGAATAAAAATAAATGCTTGTTCTTTTATTTGAAGCATTTGGATGAGAAATAGAGATAATAATTTTTACATACAAAGAATAAAAATTAATAAGATAAATTAAATTAAATGAATATCCAATTTTCTGAAACAAGATTTTATAATGGAATTTTTTAAGTTGAAAAAACTACATATCGTTTCAGTTTTTATATATGAGTGACTATGTTTATTATGTATAATTTAAGTTCAAAAATACATAATTATAATAAAAAATATTATTTGTGATATGTAAATTTTATGTTTTTGGTCAAATAAAAAAATTTGTGTGAAATAGGGAAAGGTGGGAAATATGAGATTTTAATTAAATTCTTCAGTTTTTTTAATAACAATAAACTTATTACTTTCAAAAAATTTAATCATAGTTTTTTTTAATACATGTAAAAGCAAAAAATATTTTTGCTGATTTTTATTTAGCAATTCGATTTATTATGGAACAAAATTTTCTATAAAAATGCTTACGAAACTTTATTTTTTACCATATTTAAGTTTCTTTTGTACATTTTTCAGCATAAATAACCCTATTCAAATATTAATGTGGGTATAATCTGATTGATTATTCCTTTATTTTTGATAAATATAATTTTTTCGATATTAGTAAATTTTTAAGAATAATTATAAATTTTAGTGACACTAAATCTTTCTATTTCATTTTTTATAATTGAAAAAAATTTTACTTCATAGAACTTAATAAATATTAATTTATTAGTAAATATTATTTTTTTTAAAAAAAATATGAAACTTGAAATTCTGACACAATAATCAGTGAATTTTTGATAATTTATTACTTATTTTTATTTTATCAAAAATAAACAAATAAATTTTCCAAACTTATAATTAAGGCTAGCTGATTATTTTCGGTAAAAATTGATTTGAATTTTCCACTTTAAATTTGAACTGGCTAAAAAAAATCTGGAAAATAAAACTCGCATAGACTAAATTAATCACTTATTGGCATTATTTGACTAAATTAATATTTTAAATAAACCTTAATTCTCTTAGATTTTTATAAATAATCTCTTTTTGATCCTTTATTTTTATTATTATTTTATTTTTAAACTTATAAAAAATTATAGTTTGGTTTTCCTTTCATAAAAAATTATGAATTTTTTTTTCTTAGAACAAATAAACTTTTCAAAAATTCTTGATGGTATTGTTTTTTTAAGAGAAAATTTCATCTTTATTACAAAACAGCTAATGAATTTATTCTTTTCAATTTTATGAATAAAAAAATATCCGAAATTATATCTATATATAACAACGCACTAATTATTTTGGTTTGAAATAAAAAATAGATTACATGACATAATTTTTATTCTATATATGTTAATTTAAATATCATGTAACACATTTAACTTTTCAAAAAAAATTTTAGTCAAAAAATTTATTGCCCAATATAAATATGTATATATTGTCCTTAAGAACTATAAAACTTCTACTACAAAATTAAAACATCTTAAATTAAATAAAAATATTAATATTTTGAACAATTAATAATATTAATGGATATTGTATTAGAATTTTTACGTCTGCATACTCATCTTTTATTGAAAGAAGGTTATAATATTTCGAAAAAAAAAATCTACTCATATTTTTACGTTAAGCTAAAATAAACTTATATTATTGATTTATAAAACCTTCTATTTTAATTGAATTCTAAATAATATATTATTTAATATTACTTTCTAAAAAAAGATTAAAATCCTCGAGGTACCCATTATTATATTATTTTAATCATTTAAATCTAAAAAATCTATTAATTTCTACTCATAATATACTTATATTTTCTTTTTATTTTATCTGCTGACCTACACGCCCTTGATAATTTATTAACCGCATTTAATTTTTTCTATTTTTTAGTAATAATAGATATAGACGCATTTTTGGAGTTTTGAAAAATTGGTACGCGTTTAACAATAAATCCTGCGTTGTTTCATTTCGTTTTTTTTTTGAGAAAACTGATGGTCTATTTTAAGGGATGGTATTCATATAATCAAAGAAAGTAAAAAAAAAAGGCTAATATCTTTTATATGTTTAATGGATACTGTTTATATTTTTGAGTTTCAGTCACTCAATAAATTTACTACATAGATAAATTAGTAATACAAAAAATCAATAACTGAAACCGGGCTATCTTCTCTACTCATAAATTTCAGTTTCCTGTATTAAAGCTTATAAAAATCTCATTAGCATTGATTTAACTCAATTAGTATTAAAAAAAATGATATTTTGCTATTTTTCCATTTAATATGCTTTTTTTTGAGAGCTATGATGAATTTTTTGCGCTAATATTTTTTTATGACCCCATAAAGACAAGAAACTAATAAAAGTTTCAATTTTTTGATCTTCAGTAAGACTTTTTTAAATTTTCTAATTTTTCTTGAAAAGGGTAGTTTTAATACATTTTTTTTTTTAGAATTCAAAACCTGAATATATTCCATTACATATTACATAGAAAGTTTGAATGTTTTTTTGTCTCTATAAAAAATTTTATGCATATTTTTCATAAAATAGACCGAGAGGTGACCATATTTAATTCATCAATGAAAATCTTTAATGTTCGGTATTTTTATGGATTATTCTTCTAATTTATATCTAACTATCTAATTAAATGATAGATTTATCTCATCTTTTTTGGCTGTTTTAAGAGCAAAAATACTGCAGTTTTTTTCACATTTTTTTTTAAAAAAATTTAAATGGCTGTTCTAAAAAAAATATTAAATTTTTTTTTGACTCATTCTCTTTAGAAGGAAAAGAAAATAAACAAAAATAGATAAATATTATTTTAAAAGAAAGTTATATAAAGATATTATTAGAAATTTTCAGACAGGGAATTAATAATAAACTTAGATGATATATAATGCTTCAAAAATAAATCTTCTATTACCTATAATAATATTAAACTTAATTCTTTTATCTATAATAAAATTTAAAACATGAATCTATCATATATAAAAGGAGAAAAAATCATGATTATGCAAACATCTACTAAAATTGGGCTGTCAATGAGAGGATTCAACCAAAATAAAGATTTTTCTTAAAAAAATTAATTAAATTCGAATTAGTCTAAAAATTCTTTTAAATTGACATTCTTAGAAAATATATATATTAAAACTTACCGACAAAGAGAATTTAGATAAACCAAAAAATTATTATAAAAATAAATGAAGGAAAATAAAACTAGGAAATTTTAAGATGCTCTGATTAGTTTAAAAATATCACCAAAAAATCTAATAGTATCTTTAAAAATCACAAGTATCACAAAGGGAGCATCATTAAATCTCAAAAATAGGGTATTTATTTATTATAAATTATCAGAACATAAATTAATTCATATATTCACTCCTAATAGTATTAAAGAAAGCATTAAAAAATGCTAATATTATCAATATTATCAAATATTTAAATAAAATCGGCGTTAAAAAATGGATATTATTTAAAGAAGCTCTTCTTGTGACACATAACACATAAAGAATTTCCTGAAAAATTCAGTGTTAGAATTTATTAAAAAAAGCTAAACTACAAAAAAACAAAATAATTAAAAATATCAAAATAAATATGGGATGAAAACCACCCGGGGTCAGTAAAAATTCGTATTTTAAAGATTTAAATTATCAAATATTAATCTATTAGTCAATTAAAAGTATGAAACCATAATCAGCATTCGAAAAAAATAGGAAAACGCTGAAAATTATTTAATAAAATATAAAAAAGCATAATTTATACAGCTAAATTTAAAAAAATACCGCAAAAAATATTATAAAGAAAGCTGTTTTATCAATTAATGACTCTAAATATACAGTAAAGTAATATTAAAAACGAATATCTCACTGTAAAAAATATCAGTTCTGATATCAATGATGGCTTAAAAGATAAAATTTCAATTTCAGTTAAAGTGAACTTATCTTAATCTAATTATTTAATCCTTATAACTAAGGGGCCAGTCAAATAGTTAAAAAATATTTTAAAAAAATTAAAAGAAATATCTAAAAATAAATAAAAATCCTGAATTTTTTACATTATTGAAAATAATTATTAAATTATATATATTCTTCTACAACAAATTAATATCAGAAACTAAGAAATATATTTTTGGAATAAACATTCTAATATTAACTTACTATATCAATATAAAAATAAAAAATTATAAATAAAAATAAAAATAACTATAAATATTGAGAAAAATTTCTATTTCTAGCTGAGGATAAATATTTCATTGGTGAAAATTAAAATTTAGTAAAAATAAAAATAAAAATATTAAATCATCATCTATATACCTAAAACGGAAAGAAGAAATGGGGTCTTAATGAAATTTAAAACAGAAAAATCACTTATTATTAAAAATATATATGAATAAGTAATTATATATTGTGAGATTTTTATATTGTAATTGAGATAAGCGAATATAATTTCAATAATATTTAATAAAAAAGAATGGAAATCATTACTAAATTAAATAATAACTTAAATATAGAAATTTTGGTAATATTTAATTAAAAAATGAAATAAAATAAAATCGAAGATAATAATATAGTAGGTATGAATCTAGGGCTGATCATCTTTTTATACAAAATATTAACATCAAAAAACCTTAAATAAAAAATAACCAATTGACTAAATTCATATTTCTCAATTTTTTTCATGCAAAATAATAATTTCTCCATAAAAAAAAATCCGAAAATTGGAAATTCAAATCTTTCTTATTCTTTAACTCCACGATTTAGTATGGATTTATTAATTTCTTCAAAAAAAATTTTTTTAAGTATAATTAATAGGAATCTATGAAATAGAGGTTAATGTAATTATCAATTTCAAATGGTAAAAAATTACAGAAATATTAATATTAGTTATTTAAATAAATCAA
The DNA here is from genome assembly GCA_001953115.1 of Smittium mucronatum. Lineage (NCBI taxonomy): Eukaryota > Fungi > Kickxellomycota > Harpellomycetes > Harpellales > Legeriomycetaceae > Smittium > Smittium mucronatum. Next base: position 14,722 of record LSSL01002623.1, read on the forward strand.
AAAAATTTAAAAATCATAAATAAAAAATAGATATATCAGCTCAATTGCTCAAATCTTATCCAAAAATTAAATCTCAATAAATAAAAAATTAATCGTAAAAATTATAAAAGAACAGACTGATGTATTAATATTGCGTTCTAGATCAAATTTTCACAATAAAAAAAAAATCTAAGATCGAAAAAAAATTTATTTGGTTTTCAAAAATCCAATGAGAGAAATAAAAAAAAATTAACTAATATGATGATAAATTAAGAGACAGGATGAAAATAATTAATGTATGAGATAATTTCTACTCGAAATAATTCGTTAATAGAAAAATTTAAAGAAATAATTGTCGTTATTGAACCAAAATGTATAAAAAATTTCCACCAATATAATCCACGTAACTTGAAAAAGAATACTGAGCTGGAAAAAATCACCAAACCAAAAAATAAATACTAAAAAATAAAAGCCCTGGTCCAGATTAATTACCTTCTAATTCTAAAAAGAAATCAAAAGGTTTATGGCAATTAATCTCTAGGGATATTTAATGATAATATTTAAATGAAAAAAACAGAATAATATTAGTGGTGTATTAAATATAACAATATTATACAATAAATATGTCAAAATATGTCAGAAAACTAAACAAAACTCATTTTATCTACTATAGATGAAAAATAATAATAATAAATTACTCACTAATGGTCTGAATAAATAAATGGAAATATAATAAACACACTAATCAATATTTTTTTAAAAAAAAAGTTTATTTCATTATATAATCGCCGCAAATTTTTTATTCGAATAAAGGAAATTGCAAATCGATCTCATATCTGACCGAATATATTTATTGGGCCAAGAGAAATCGTATGAAAGAAATTTTCTATTTTTTTTAATAGGATAAAGTTTAGTAGGGGTTCTTCATAATATATAATCGAATTTTAAAAAAAATAATTCCAAAATAAAAGGAGAAATAAGAAATTATTAAAAGTTAAAAAGTGACTGGGTTAGTGAAATTTAATATCACTATATCTATAAAACTTAATTTTGGAATAATTAATGTTGTATATAAAAAATTTTATTACATCTAATATCAATATAAAATAAACAATTCAAGTTATTATATATGCTGATTTTTTATTATAGGGATAAAAAACGAAAGCTATCTGAATATCATTAGGAAGCACTTAAAATTTATTCGCTACCTTCAAAAAAAAGTTAAAAAAAAGCAATGCGTTTAATATTAGGTAAGTCCGAAGAAAATTTAACAACCAACTAATTTATTTCAGAAAATAAAAATTTCAAATGCCAAAGAATATTATTTAACTTCAAATATAAAGCAATAAAAGAAATTTGTGAAATAATATTCTATTATATTTTTAAAAAATGTCTATTTGTGAATAAAGAAAGCTAATTATAAATAGTAAAGATATTGTAACCAATATTTAATTATTATCTAATATTTTTTTCGTTGCCCAAATTATAAAATTCGAAGAAATTTGCCTTATACAGAACAAAAAATCCCAATTAAAAATAGATAAATTTTAATCGGGTAAAAGTATTTTTTTACCAGTAATAAAACCTCTTGTCACATTCATAACCTCTTTTATTAAGTTTAATAAAAATAAAATTGAGAGAATATATATATTAATTAAGAATTAATTATTTTCCAATTGCTTGTAAATAAAAAAATGGGGGCTTTTTACACAGAATTTATTTTAGGGAAAATAAATAAATGGTTGGGTGAAAAATTCTTGTCATATTGTTAAAAAAATCGTGAGTTAAAAATTTGGAAACATAGTAAAAATATGGAAAAGGGAAATAAATTTAGCCAAAATAATCTAGAAAATATATTAAATCAACAAAAAAACAGGACGTATTACAATATTAAGATTTATGGGTTAAAAAAATCAAATGAAATGCTAAATATTAGCCTAGCCAAAAACGAAAAAAATAAAAAATAACCGAGAGGAATTTTTAACCAATTGAGATACATTTTGTGATTATATTTCAGATTTCATCTGTAATATGCATTTATAAAATACTAATGATTATTAATACTTACTGATCCCGAAAATAAATAAATAAAAAAATTGAAAAAATAATAATTGTCCTTTAATCTCTGTTTGAGGGCTTTAAAGTTGATAGTCTGAAAATAGAAAGCTGGAAAAATCCAATGGCTAGAAAAATATAGACACAATAACCATTAGATTTTATTTATTTAAGCAAAAATGGAAACTTATAGGTAAAAATATCAAACTAAATTCTATTTTTAACTGGATTGGATTACACAAAATCGAGTCGAATAAAAAATAACTAGTCACCCGTACTATTTTTCCACAATTAATTTATGGATATATTAAATTATTATTGCCAAAACAGATCCAGTTTTACCAATCAAGGAAATTCAAAATATGAAAAAAAAAATCGGCATATATATTATGGATGAAGAAGAATAAATTTGTTTTTGAAAATCAATTGAAAAATATCATTGAGAAGAAAAATAATAATAACACGATCATCTGGAAAAATGACATCAAATGTAATATTTGAATTTTAGGGGCTATAAAAATACAATCAATCTGATAAAAAGATATTAATAGTTAAATTATAAGGAATTTTTACAGAGAAGATACTAAATTAGAATTCAAAAGAACTTTAATACTCACAGAAGTGCTCTTCAACAGATGAACAAATGATCTAAAAACAAATAAATAATATTAATATATAATAGAAAAGAAGCCTGCATAAATAATTATATTCTGGTTCTTTGTTAAGCATAATTCAAAGATTAATTTTAATAATATATAGCTATGTTTTTAAATTTAATTCATCCATATGTTATTTTATAGCTTAATTATATTTAAAACATGATCCTTAAATGTAAAAAAAAAATTAAAAAAAATTTCTATGGAATTTATAAATGTTAATAATTAACCAAAATCGATTAAGTTAAATGTGGATCTAGGATAGATATTAGCAAAAATCTAATATAAATGTTGGTTTTTGATTTTTATCAAACAGCTTAAAATAACAATTTAGTAATAACATTAAGATAAAGATGAATATGATTATCTCGAGTGTGCTGAATCAACTATTTTATAAAAATATTATCAAAATAATATAGACTTAGATTCTTTTTTTTTGCTTTTTAATCTTAGCTAATTATTTTTGAATATTTTTTCTCGATATTTGCACCAATCCTTAATTTTTCAATGATTCCTTTGTTATTTATAGATATTTTTAAATCCCCGTAAACTCTACATCACTTCTTTAAAGTTTCATTTTCTTATTTTTTAAATATATTTATCAACATGTGTTATATTTTTATTCGATAGATATGTCATTATATAACGAATATGCTTTGAAATAACCTTAAATAGCAGTCCCTTTCTGTCACATTAATAATAGTAAACCAATTTTTATCTGTTGATCTTTTTGTAGGTAAAAATGAATTAAAAATTATTTTTCATCTTTATAATGGGTGTTTTAGGATATTCCATAAGAATTTTTAGCTTTATAAAATTTATTTTAATTCAAAAATTGATCAAATTTTAAGTAATGTTATTTTTTAAATCGATTTTAATCGAAATCTCTATAAATAATAATGTATTTAAAACAAAAAAAATACACTAATCGACTTAAAGAAAGTGGGTTGTCTTCTTAAACCGGGGTTTTAATAAATAATTATTTTCAACGATATATACTTCCTGATGTGATTTATAGATTTTATAAGTGAGTTTTAATTTAAGCCTAATCCAACTTATTAGAAGGGGTTTTTTGTTTAAATCTAAAAAGTTTAAAAATGAAAAGATTTTATTTAGTTTAATTTTAAAGCCTATTCCTGTATTTACAAATAAATTATCAAAATTGATTTAAATTGGATTTAATTGGATTTAATTGGTAATTTTTTATTTTTATTAGTCAATTATAAATGGAACTAGTACAATCAAATTTATCTTTTTAATTATAACTTTTTTTCATATTCTCTTCGGTTTTTATGGGTATAAATCTCCTTAAGCAATTGAAATTAAAAGTTTAATTTTTTTTGAAAAAAAGTATGTTTTTTCAAAATTTTTGTTAAATAATTATTTATGATCTCTATAAAATTATACACCTGTAAAAAAAGACAAATTTTAATATTTAAATTATTGAAGCGATTTTTTCAAATCTTAAATTTAAACTTATACACATTATTTTATCAGATTTTCGTTATTAAACTCAAAATCTCAATTATTTTTAAATTCTGCTTATATTATTAAAGATATTTATGTGTTTATAATCTAGGAATGGGCTCAGATGCTAATGGTGTATTTATGAATTCAGGAATAAATTTAGTATTAAATTTAATTAGATACAAAAAGTACTATTTTATTAAGATATAAAATAAAACACACAAACAGAAACAACTTATAAGGCAAATTAAAGATGCATTTCTATATAAAAATGAATTTTAAATCAATTAAGCGATAACTCACTTTATTTAAACAATAATTTCAAAAAAATCTTATAAACACGAGGTATCAACATAAAATAGGAGGTTAATTTTTTAAATTTATTATTATTATTTTTAATAAAAGTTTCCTGTGGCGGATCACCTAATCAGAAATATACTGTCTGCATAAACTACTTCAGAATCTCATCAACTTTCCAGATTTTATGCTTAAATATTTTATAGAATTTGCTGATATATATTTCTTAGAATAAATTTGAAAAGTAAGAAATAAAGAGTGATAATATATTTCATTTTTTTCTCTTAATATAGCATCATTTGCACCTTATACGCTATATATATAATTGTTGGTAAAATTTATGAATTTGTATAATAAAAGCACAATTTTTAAAAAAAACTTTATTTTTAGATTCAGATTAAGCTGGTTACTAAATAGATAAAACTAATATCACACAGTATTTTCTAGAATTATAACATATACCAACTATAAAGCTACATAAATTTATTTAAAATATGGTATAAAAATAGTATTTTTTTAAAATATAAATCTCAACCTAATATAAAATTACTTATTTTTTCTTGTGTGGCATTAATTATTAAGGGTATAAACATCTCATTTTTATGGTTTTATTATAGATCTGACAACACATATAATAAAAGTAAAAGGATATTTAAAAATAAATTTATATTATTATTATTATTATTATTATTATTATTATTATTATTATTATTATCTTTTCAGATAAACTAAATGAAATTAATGAATACGAACAAACTTATAAAAATATGGTTCTGAATTTATATTTGAATGTCGCAGAAATAAAAAAAATAACAAAAATCCCAACTGATAATTAGGGAAAGAAAATGGAATAATATAAAAAAGAATAATGAATTTAATTATTTGATAAAATAAATAATTTCTATCTAGATGTAATTGTATCAATAAGAAATAAAACTTTTTAAGCCTTAAATCAGATATATGTCACAATATAAATTCGCATATTTATTGAAAATTGTATGGTACTTGAGAGTTACAATTCCCCTTAATCCATACAGTAAATATTTAAACGCATGGTAAAATAGATTGAGCTCCCCCGAGTCACAAAATATAGCAATCATAAAAAAAACGACAAAACGAAAAATAACAAAAATTCACCTAGGGTTTTCAAAAAAATTAATTTGAGCAAACTTTTTCTAATATCATTTACAAAAATTTTCTAAAATATTCATAGTCTTAAATTTTTTAAATTTAAGACTAGCTAAAAAAATTACCCTATAATCTATGCTAGAAATTTAAGCTGAATCCCATAAATCTATTCCCAAAGCCTAATTAAAGATAAAAATGCAATATCAACGCGGTTTAAATCATAAAATAAACGGAATCATACTCAATTCCAGATTTAAAAAAGCGAGAAAACAATGTTTTAGTTTTAAAAAACAATTTACTATTCATGATAAGAAATATTGGGAACCGCACCCGCAGTCGAGAAAAAATTTGTAAATAAGAAGAATATGTCCGATTATTACAACATGAGTCATTTTCTCGATCAAAAATCCAGCACCAGAATTTCGGAATTGTATTTTTTTAGCTAACAGAATATTTTCGGGAAAGAAAAATTGAATAGTCCAATGTTTAAACAGGAATAACTTTTATATCAACCCTTAGAAAGCAGGATCGATTAAAGAGCTCAAAAAACCAACATTTTTTTCCAACAATGAGTGCTACTCACATCAAATGTGACCCGATCATATATATACTAGATAAAATACAGGGTGGTGGTTCAGTTTGTAGATTGTATCCTATCTTGGTCAGTACGCAACCGATAATCAAACATAATAACTTAAAATAGTCAAAATATAGTTTTTTCTAACGGATTTTTATTTTTTATTTTTTAATTAATCTAAACATTATTTCATTATAGCATTCCCCAAAAAAGTAATATGGAGGTTTTTTCCTATCAGATAATATCGTTTTATTATTTTTTCTTTTTTTTTTTGAATTTTGATTAACAAACTACATAGAAATTATGGAAAGTGATTCTTCTATCAATGCTTATTAACTATTGAGTCAAAGTGCTAATTAAATATTTTGTTACATTGCATTAATGGTTGAATATTCTACAAATCTCTATCTGTCTCTAAAATTATATTAGAATCACGATTAATTGGCCAATTTAGAGTTGCAAAAAATTATTCAACACCAATTGGTCCAATATCCATATATCAATGATTTATAAATGTTTTCTAATTAATGTTAATCTACTGGTATATAGAGAGAAGAGTTAACGAATAAACGACAATGGCAGCCCATAGAAAGAAAAAAAAAATCAGCGAAGAAGGATTGTGATTAGTAAAAACTTATTCTGTTTCAACCCTTTCAAATATCGCTTCCATTGGTTTTTTAAATTAAAAGATTTGTTTATAATCATTGAAAAGTTACTTTCTTGAAAAAATTTAGATAAAAGTTAAAAGCAAATACCGAAACTCTATCCAGATACAAGATGAGCGACGCCGAAATATCAGCAAAACTCGAAAACACATCGTTGAATGATGTATGGAATCATTTAAAATTTCTTGAAGGATTCGAGTAATCAAACAATTAACATAATTATTCCCTTTTAGGATGAATTCGCAGATTTCCCCAAAAAGAAGAAGTCTACTAAGAAGGTACTTTTCGAGGATGATTTGGATTCCGAAGCCAAGCCCAAGGATGAAGCAAACGAATTCGAAGGTTTTTATTTTATTATTTTTTAATTGTTTTTTATTTTAATTTTTACTAAGGACCGTTTGTTTAAATATCAACTTTAGATGATGCATTTTCTGAATTGAAAAAAAAGAAAAAGAAGTCAAAGAAGCCAAAGGTAATCAAAAATACAATATAAATTTGATTTCCATTGAGTTTTTTTGTTTTTAAAATCAATTTAGACCTTTGAAGATGAATTGGAAGATAAACCAGCGGAAACTGAGGAAGTCGATGAGAGCTTTTTAGATTTAAGTTCCATAAAGAAGAAGAAGAAGAAGTCCAAGAAAAATATGGCCGCTTTCGAGGCTGAGCTTGAAGAGAATTCTACTGAAAAAGAGGCTAACTCTGAATCAGCATCGCGTGATGTATGGCGCGATTCTGACAGAGATTATACTTATGTCGAGGTAATTAATAATAAAAACTTTTTTAACTGAAATTTAACCCTAACTTTTGGTTTGTGTCCATTATGTGATCTCTTTAGCTCCTAGATCGATTCTACTCCATCTTGAGGGAGAATAACCCCGAGCTCGCAGGAGAAAAACGAAAATACACTATAGTCCCACCACAAATAGTCAGAGACGGAAACAAGAAATCAATCTTTGTCAATCTACCAGATATTTGCAAAAGAATGCACAGACCTCCAGAGCATGTCATTCAATACTTATTTGCTGAATTGGGTACTTCGGGTTCAGTCGATGGTAACGGTGGTTTAGTAATTAAAGGTAGATTCCAACAGAAACAGATTGAAAACGTGTTACGTCGTTATATCATGGAATATGTTACCTGTGGTACTTGTAGATCCGGAGAAACTATTCTCACTAAAGAAAACAGATTGTATTTCGTTCAGTGCGAAAGCTGCGGCTCTATAAGATCAGTAGCTCCAATCAAAACAGGTTTCCAAGCTCAAACAGTCAAGCGTTCAGTTGCTCGCAGAGCTGTCGCATAATCTCTTTATCTTTCTTTCTTTTTATTTTTTTGTTTAAATATATTTTGAAGGCGTAGACTTTTTATATGATCTTAAATACATACGCTATATCTATTTATTTTAATTTGATTAATGATTAAAAGAATACCGAAAAAGCATGCAGCTTGAGAAAAGAGATAAAAGAAAAGATGAAGTGATGATTTCAAAAATGGAATATATACTAGAAGTTTTTGGAATCCTTGGTGTTGTTTGCAAACGTGGCAAATATATAATCGTTACTGGGACAAATCAAGAGCTCGTATAACTCTGTTTTAACTCTAATAAACTTTATCACATCTGGCTTGGTTTTGGACAAATCTTTAACTTTATCGGAAGAAGAAATCAGATCGTAAACCGCCGTTGCTCTTTCAATCGTTTTTTCTGAATCGAATGAGGACAATATGACAGCGCCGGTTGCCGACAATATGAGAGCACCCAACACTCCTGGCCGAGACATCAAGCTATCAAATTCCTTTTGGACAGAAATTTCCATTGTATTATTTGCTATAAGTTGAACCTTCGTGCTGGTTGTGCCGGAATATGCAGCTGTAGTTTCTGTGATGAAATCGAGGACGCTCGTGTTTAATGTTCTGAATGGTAGTATATTAACTCTTGATACGTTTTGTTAATGTATTGTGCAATGACTAAAAAGCAAAAGCATTTGGCAGAATTAGGCCAAACAATTATTTAGTAGTTGATCAAACTGCCAATAGTACACAAATAGTCTGGCGAATGGCTTACATGTGTGTGGTCTATCTATTTGAAGATAAGCCAATCCCCGCTGATTTGTGTCTACGGCCTTTTTACAGATTGTGTTTTCGGCTGTAAATTAATCTATGTTAATATCTAAGCAGAAGCTGATTTATTAATGTCTTCGAAAGACTTTATTTTCCGTCAGTAGACCCGATAATAACTTTCCCAGATTCTTAATATTTTATTTCTATTTCTATTCCTATTTCATTTTTCAGTTTCTCAGCTATTGCACCGTACATTGCGATTTAATTCATATCCACTATGTCTGCCTATTGGATGATTTCTATTCCCTCAAAAGGGAACTCCGAGATTGCATTATCCGAGTTGACCCAGAATGTCGAACCTTTCACTGCCGACTTGCTCACAGTGCCTTCTTTTAAGGTATTATATATTTACATTTTCGATACGCGCCTTTCCCTTCTACGCATTATTCCAGGACTATTTACTTTACTATTATATTTTAATTTTTTTTTAAATGCTAGATTGGAAGTTTAGATGAATTACTCAATTCTTCTGAAAGCTTAGCCAAATTGGATGTAGCTTGCCAAGTCACTGTTTCGAAAATTACTGAGAGCATGATTAAACTTTCGGAAATTCCCAAGGAGGAGTACGAGGATTATTTTTTTGTTGAGGACTGTAAGTCTAAGTTTATTGTTTTATTTTTATCTAAAGTGTATTATACTCTTCAAGCAATTTTTTTTCCCTTTCTTTCTGACAAACTCTATTATATATATATATA
>LSSL01002624.1:0-42049 GCA_001953115.1 Smittium mucronatum
TCCATGTTTTTACAATAGCTGCAGGCTTTCTTGCAGCCATTGTAAAAGATATTGATTTTTCCTTCCTCGTGATCTAGGAAGCTCGGAAAGACTGTGTGTTTCTCATCATCATCATCATCATTTTTTTAAAAAATAACCTTTATTCAATTTGTCAGATATTCACTGGACCCCTTTTTGGACCAATTACTGATGTCGCATATATCTCCAAATGGCGAAAGCTCTTGTTTATTAGTACTGTAATATCTTTGATTCCAAGATCCCAACCATTGGAGATGTTTATAACCACAACATCTTTCTCTATCCTAACTGTTTGGTACAGCTCGACTCGTTTTTTATTAAACATTAAAGCCTTAGACATAGGTATATTGACATCATCTGTATTATCAAAGATAAAGTACGTTATTTTTGCCCTGGGGTCATCATTTCTCATGTGTTATATGTCCGATATATACCGCGAGACATACTCTATGCCATTTACATATTCTTCCTTGAATTGGCTCCAGTAATAGCCTATTTTGCGGTCTGATCCGCCAACACAGAGCTTTTTTAGACATCTTTTTTCCCCATCATGAGGCAGATGTTTAACAGAGACCTCTAAGTAAAGACTCATGTCAATAATGCTTTGGAATTTGGGCGGGGTTTTTTTTGGGTTTTGTTGTTTTATAGTTTTTTTGGTTTTATAATTTTTTTTGCTTATTTTGGGTGTCGGCCGAATATCGGCTCTGAGGCCCAGGGAAGTTTACCACCACTTGGTTTTGAAGACCCGTGGTGGACTTACTTGCAACGTTCCCTAAACCAACCTTCGACCATAATGACCTGGTACGTTTAGAGGGTCTTGGCTCCTATATGGTTGGTAAGCTTAAAATAAAAAATCAAAAGGGCTTTCTATGTTTTCTTACTTTTTTTTTTTTTAGTTTTAAGATTGAGAATCGGAATTGAGATCTCAATCGATTTTTTTTTTTGTTTTCTTGCTCTTTTTTCTTATTAGAGCGTTTAGTTATCGGTAAACAGTAAGTAAAGATAGCCTGTATACAATATACAGCTCTCTGGTACTATCTGGTCAGCTTTAAGCAGCTGGCTTAGTGTCGATAATATAAAAAATGGAAATAGAAATAAACTTTTTTTTGGTAATGGAATTCAGAAATTTTATTGGCTAATTCAAATAAAAAAATCTAAAGGAGAGAGAGAGAAATAACATACACCAATAAAAATAAAAGAACGGTTAATAAATAATATAAAAAAAATATAAAAGTAAGGAAAATAACAAGGTTATATATTTAGTGATGATAATATTTATCTATTTCTTAGATATCGTTATGAGTATAAATTTGATGATAAAACTAACTGGAATTCACAATTTCGATCAAAGTGTTGTAATCGACGTTCATTACAGAAGCGATCCATTTGACGAAATATGCTGTACGGACATAAAATGAAACGTTATTGGCACCGCAGTTGATATTCGATTTTGGGTCCATATTTTCGCCCCAGCTGACAGTTCCAACAAGAACCCGTTTTCCATTGAGTTTGGCGACCATAGGACCACCGGAATCGCCATTGCAAGCAGCATTTCCATTGATACTTATGGAGCACACAAGAGGGCCGGAATTATTGGCCCAATCTGGGTTGAATGCGGAACAGTTAGAGCTATCGGAGACATTGATGAGGGTTCTTAAGAGAGTTTTGGATATAGGACCTCCGTAGTAGATCGAACCAAAACCAGCAACTTCGACTGGTAGGTTGGCAGTGATTTTATAAGGGTATATCTTGACTGGAGTAGCAATACTGGAAGGAACAGGCTTGTTAAGTCTCAAGATCACAACATCATTGGCAAAACTAGTGGCAAATCCAGCACCATATATGTTTGTGACGGTGTAGAAGTTTATAATATCACTGAGTGTTGCCAGAGTCGCACTTCCGATGTTGAGTCGGAATAGAGATGGAGATCTCAATTTCATGTTGTCATCACTAACACAATGGGCGGCTGTTATTATGTGTTGTTGACCGATAAGCTCAGCAGTGCAGATGAAGCTGTAGCTGAATCCATTGTTTTCAGTGATATAGAGCTGAGATATAAAGGGATAATAATCGGTTGAAGTTACCATACCATTTACAATCGAAGTTGCAATAGACGTCTGATTGTCGGAAGCTGAGTTAGTATCAGTAAAGATGGTGTAGTTTGCGCATATAACCCCAGTCAATGATAATATAACCCTCAAAGTTGATAAAAGATGCATTTTCGGATATTTTAAAGGGATTGTTAGAGATGAAACGTGAGAGTGAGTGAAGTGTACTAATAATCAAAAGGTTTCAGCATGGACTGCCTTTTATATACCTGTGGTCCTGGGATCAGGTCCAGGCTTACCAGTAGAGATTTACCATTTAGCTTGATAGAGTATATAACTCAATGAGATAGAATTTATCAGTAAAATCCCTTTGGTTTCACCTATAGAATTAAGACCATTTATATTGTTAACTAATATTTACGTACATCTTTAACTTTTTCGCGGTCGGTAGACAAAATTGTACATGATTTTATATATCGATAATAGTTTCGATTAGAAGTTTATATTACAATATGCCCTTGTTGATAGGGCGATTATTTTCGAGATTAAACCAAATAGTTGAAATTACAGCCAATCGGAGCGAAAAAATTTCCATGAATCTACTGAGATAAATATACTTTGAGTAGCAATGGAAAATTTGTAAAAATAATACAATATGATTGAATTAGTAGAAAAACCAAGCATTATTGGATAATCCTTACGGGAATATTCAAAAATAGACCAATTTTCAAAATAATTGCAAAGCTCAGATATTTTCTGAGTGCGCACATTCTCTATTAAATCTTTGCTACTTTCCTAATTTGAAAACATTCCCTTTATAAAATCTGTGAGTTTAATGCGCAATAAATAATTGGAAATACAAAAGCAACTTATATTGGCAAAGCGCTGAAATTTTATTAGTTGGTATGTATTTTATATATATATATATATATATATATATTGGCTTGGACATGATTTAATTTTATTGTAGCCAATGCTTTACATGGTAAAGAAAGGTCTCTTAAAAAGAATCCCACTTCTAATAAAGTGATATTTTTGATTTTCCAATCGGCAAAGAAATTCATTACAGCAATTATATATCAAGCTATAGGTCTCACAATAATATTGAACCAAAGTAGTGGGGTAAGGAGGGAGTCTCCAATATGAGAAAATAAAAATATCAATAAACCAAGATCTAACTCATGGGTATATAACAGCGAGTCCAAAATATATTGGTTTTTCATACACATTCTAGATTTTTTAATTTTTGTTTTATGTTTAAATCTGAGAATGTGAAAATAGGTGTTAACCGTTAAGTGTTAGCGCAAATTTAATTTTAGTCAACAATACTCTATTATATACTCTTTTTTAAACATTTTAAACTAATAATCATACAATAACGATTAATAAATAGCTTATAAAATTATAAAATTATTGAAAATAACAAGATTATATATACTAGTGATGACATTATTCATCTGTTTCTTAAAATATTGATGTGAATTGCATGATAGAACTAACTGGAGTTTACGATTTCGATCAAAGTGTTGTAATCAACGTTCATTACAGAAGCGATCCATTTGACGAAATATGCAGTCCGGACGTAATAAGATACATTGTTTGTCCCGCAGTTTATAGGGGAATTGGGATTCATATTTCTACCCCAACTGACAGTTCCAACAAGAACGCGTTTTCCATTGAGTTTAGCGACTAAAGGGCCACCTGAATCGCCATTGCAGGAATCGTTGCCACTGGGACTAATGGAACAAACAAGAGGGCCGGAATTGTTGGCCCAGTCTGAATTAAAAGTACTGCAGTTGGTACTATCTGAGACGGTAACAAGAGCGCGTAAAAGGACTTTGGAGGATGGGCCAGCATAAAACGTGGATCCGAACCCGGCTACTTCAACTGGTAGATTTGTTGTGATTTTGTAGGGGTATACTTTAGTTGGAGTAGCAACGTCCGAAGGAACTTTTTTGTCGAGTTTCAATAAAACAATATCGTTGGCGGTACTTTTGTCGAATCCAGCGCTGTAAACATCAGTCACATTATAAAAGTTTCCGATATCTGAGGATGTTGCTAGATATGAACTTCCAACGTTTATCTTTATCATTTCAACCGGGATAACTGTTCTATTGTCATAGTTGACACAGTGGGCAGCCGTTAGAATATATTGCTCTCCAATCAATTCGGCGGTGCATTCAAAAATCATTGATTTTCCCTGATCTTTTGTTATGAAGAGTTGGGCAATGTAAGGGTAATAGTTTGTTCCTGTAACAACACCGTTTATTATGCTAGATACAATCCCTTCTGAGCCCTCTGAACTTGTTTGTGGAGAAGAATAAATCACATATTCGGAATATACAAAATTTACAATGAATGCCAAGATGAAGATGGAAAAAGAGAACCTCATTTTGCTTTGTTTTATTTTTTGATATTTACAGTGGAGAAAAGGAAATATTGACTTGTTCTCTTAAAAGTTCAATACTAATCGAACAACCCTGATTCCTAGATAAAGAAAAGTATTGAAAAGATCAGTAGCCTAAAATACTTTTTTTCATAATTATATATTAACACAGAAGAAAAAATTAAACATTTATATATACCTGAAATAAATAAAAGTAGAACTCTCCATATTTTGTTTAATGAAAATTTTTTAAAGATCCATCTTGTTTAACCAGCTCAAATGTCGTGTCTTGCAATGATTATTTTTTGAAATCCTATTCGAGCTTTTCAAAAATACAATAGACAATTATTAATGTTTTTTTAAGATTTGGCATTTGATAAAATCTTGAGCTTTTTTCCTTTCCCGCTTCCCATCCTTGCCAAAAAAAAAGTTGGATAAGGAACGAAAAAAACGAGTATTATTAATAAATGTAATTAGAAGACTTTTGAATTAGTACTCAAAGCTTCCATTGTCCAAGTCTGACATCCTTATAACAAATATTTATAATTAAAATTTTTTTGACAGTTTAAATTACTTTTATTAAATAATAGATTCAGTCAATAAAATTCCGCGATACAAAAATAAATTGCTAATGTATTATTGTAGTTAATAAAGATTCCATAAAAAAAGAACTCTAATTGTGTTTGGGAATAACCAATAATTACAATAATTAGCTTCAGAAAATATATAAGAAAAATCATAGGGTTGAAGTTTTCAGCTCCTTATCGCTTATATTGGTTTGTATACTTCTATTTGATGCAATTCGAAGAATTTGATTTCAATTTTAAATTTTTTTTTTTTTTATGAAGCTATAGTTTATATAATTTGTTTACTGAAATTTCATATTTGATCTTAAAATTACGGAATAAATTGTTAATTAATCTTTACCGCATTTCAAGGCCAAGGACACAAATTTAGTCTAGAATGTGGTCTTTAAATTAGTCTGAACCATTTAATTGATCTCAATTATCACCCTTAAATATTAGATATTTACCCGGATTCTTCAAATGATCTAGATTTGTTACTAGTGAGAGACTGTTTAAGGGTAAGCATTATGATGGGCCGAACTACAAACAGTCTATAGTTTAAAACTAGGCGAAATCTATTATTTTACATATTTGATCCAATTTCTTATTTTAGAGTAATTTAATTGCTTAGCCGGCTTTGTAGTTGGAAATGTTAATAAACACCGAATACTATACCAATTGTATTCTTAAAGCTGATTCTGATTACTCTTATGTAAACTTAACTGCTGAACAATGTATTTTCGTCATATTTTTTACAAGAATTACAATGTTTAGTCCTTTCAGGGCTGATGGTACAAAAATGGCATTCATTTTTCATTCAGTGTTAACATTGGATTAATATTATTAGTACATTATTGGGACAATCAAGAATCCGATCAATTGAAATAGTTAATATACACAAATAAAAATGAAGCACGAATTTGGACCTGGGAAGAAGGGCTAAGGTCTATTGCCCAAATCAGAAATGCAATAAAAACGTAATTGAGAAGCTTCGGCTCACAAAAAGTATCCTCCATGTATACTTTACAATTACAAATATTTGTTAATTAATAATATTATTACTTCCATTATTAATAAATGTAAAAATTTACCTATTAGCCTTTTAGCGCCCAGATTGATCTGTGTACTCGAATTTATTGAATGCAGCTCATCTATTTGTCTATTTTTGACAACCAACCAATGGAATGTAATTTAGCATAAGGATAGAGATAAGCGGTTTAAATATTAGAATAAATAAAACTACAGACTGGCTGATCGTTTGTAAATATTGGTGTATTAGTATTTAATTGGTCGATAATTAAGAATATCGACAAACTATAAAACTAATGATTTTTTAACCAATATAAGCTAAACGTGTTCCAGATGTAATTCTATTTGCTGCAGATCTTTGCGTTCAACCAAAATACTTGCAATTCTGTGTCATTAAATGCAATGAGTTTCTATTTGTGAGACAATTATTTTTTATGAAATGGGTTTGAGAGTACGACCAATTAAAAGAACTAATTATTAATAAATAGTTTGTATTGAATGAGAGATGATGGCCTTATTTTTGCCATAGGCCTTGAAAGGGATATGCAATTTAATATTGATTATAAAGGCGATTCTCTTTGAGAGCAGACACTTTTTTACTAAATTTATACTACTTTCCTAATTCTATAAACTAGCGTGTTATATGCATATTGTTATTGGGTAGTTCAAAATATCAATTTTAGAGGCTGATTTTCTGTGAGTAAAATACGTAAATTTTATTAGAATAGGCACATTTTTCCATTTTATTGGCTGGAAGATGATTAAAAATTTTCTGTAGCCAATGGTTTGCACAGTAAAAAAAAGTCTAGTCTCGTAAAGAATCTTCCATATTAAACACATGAAAGTATTTTTTCGGGATTTGCCAATAAATTGGGCCATTCATTAAAGTAATAGAACTATCTGATTATCATTTGTAAAATCCCAAAAAAATTACAACGAAATGACAATATTATTGGTCCTCAAAACTATTTCAGTTCAATGCATCTATTAATAAAACCACTTGTACGCCACCTGTAAACAAAACAGCCTATACATTGTAGCCACTATGGGTGAGAATTCGGGCTTCAAGATCTGTCAGCCAAAAAAACCACCCGGCCGAAATAAAGGATGGATTCTTGGCCGAATGAATGACAGCTGCATCTTTCTGCTCCGAAAGTCTAATATGCTGATGGTATCTCATTCGGGTAAATTAATGGAGAAAATAAACCGAAATAACTTTTCAGCAACATCCCATCAGTTTATTATCGTAAACCTAGTTAATGGAATTTTAGACAAAAACTAAAAGGTGGAGTCAACGAAATCTAAAACGAAATCGAACATGTCTTGATTTATACGAATTCGCTAAAAATCTAATAGTTCACCATTATTAAACACAAAGCCACTTTATGCCTCAAAGTATACAGATATCCCTGATTCAATCATTTTTTCTTTTGAAAAAATCTTTATTTGAGTAGAGTTAAAGCCAAACGATTATAAATAATAAATATGGTTTCTTGGCGGTATTCCAGAAATACAACTCTAATCTAATAAATATCAAAACTAAGGCCGGTTTTGTCGAAGAAAAAAAAAAAGGCAAACTAAGAAACTCAGAGATATGGGATTTAGGATTTAGGATTCAGGATTCAGGATTTAGGATTTAGGATTTAGGACCTGATAAACTGAGACTATTTCTTGGTACTTTTACAAACCAGAAAATCCGAATTTACAGTATTCCCGAAAAATCTAATCAATATAAACTCAGCAGAGCAACCATAATCATTAACGAAATCGCCCGCAGGATAGTAAATCTAGTTTCTGCTGAACAAAGATCCGAGTTTCCAAGTGTTGCAAACACCGACTCTGTGATAACTATCCTGTTCTTTGCCTTTTTCGACTGCCCACTCGCGTATAGATCGAAATATGTGTCCATTGCTTAATAAAAATTATTGCTTTACTGGATAAAGCTGCTCATTTCTCTACTTTTTTTTTTCCTCTCCAATTCTATGTAAATTAACTGTCTACATAATTGGTCACCATTGTTCAATATCATGTCCAATGATCACGTGTTATTCACCCCATTCCGACCTATAAATTGTAGTTAAATTTCCCTAAATTTTGGTATTGATCCAATCATATACTTTTTTCATGATCTCTGGATTCTAATACGCAATAGCGAAATTATCAGCTCGTTTTCAAAGCTGGCAATATAAATCGAATGGTTGTGTAGTCGGAACTGCAATTTGACGATATTTTTAGACTACTTGAACAGACTATAGAGATTGAATAAAGGTAGATTACAAGTGTTGAAAACTTTCTGGAAACCCCTGAATTGATTATTAAAAGAAAAATTCTAAAAATTAACAAGAATAAACATTCTCGAGATTTAAACACGCCTACATAATTTATTTGTTAACTTTATGCTTTTATACTCTATTTTTTTCCAATAATATCAAGTTCAATTTTAGTCTATAATCAAATACCTGAATTAACTTTGTGTAAAAAAAATAGCTTTAAATTTAAGGATATATATAAATGGATATTAGAATTATTATATCAAAGTATGGTTAGGTATATCTAATGTTACAACGATAAAAAATCACCGATAGTAGACAAAAATCTAGAATAGTTTTTTATTATTACAGTTACTGATCCACGTTAAATTGTCTGGATCAAAAGAATACTGATTTGCCACCATTTTTTCAATAATTTTATACGATTCCAGGTCGTGATAGGGAATTCCTGTTCTCGGATGGATATATCTTGCTGGCTTCCCTGAAATGGGGCATACTTTAGGCCTCTTTGATGGCTTAGACCCCTCCCACTTATCAACTACAAAGTTCTTATCATGTTTCTCGTCTTCTAATATTTTTAATTCATATCTATACATTTTTCTTTGCAAAATAGGTTCCGAAAGATTACTGTTTTGGAAATCTTTTTCTTCCAGCTTTAAAACCTCACAGCCCATATCAGAACTCTCATGAGCGATATCGTTTACAGAAAGTGAATACAATCGCTGCCGGAATACTGGATATTTCATTGCAGGCTTTTTAAATTTCAATGTTTTTAATTTGGATTTTAAAGCATGCTCCTGCTCCAATATCATCGTCTCCAAAGACGCTAAATTTTCGATCTCTGTCTGTTTGGCTTCCTCAAGTAGCTGTTCTTGAGTAAGCTCAGTTTCACTATCGTTTTTGATTCGTTTATATTTGTTTTGATCTTTATAAATGCTTCTCATTCTTTGCAGTTCAGCCGATTGAATCGCACTTTGAATTGCATTTTCTCGAAGTGACCCTCGCTTGGGATACTAAACAGATGTAGTAAAATATATGCCATAAATATAATTAAACCTTTAAAATTCATACAGAAAATCTTAAACTTTTAGTACTTGGAAGTTTTCGAGAGGTTGGTATATCTTCTTGGGACCTTTTGCTTTCGTGGGGGCTTTAGTTTTAGCAAAACTAGGAATGATTAATTTTTTCTGTCTCTTTTTTTCTTTCTATATGACAACAATAAATATAAATTTAATGTCATTTTATCTTGCATATAAAAAGTAGCCAAGTTTTTTTGAATAAATTCAGTTATTAAAATAATAATGGGAATACGAAATAAAAATACCCTTTTCTCTCTTTTTAATATGAGACTTTCAATTTCTGAAATGGCTTTTAATGAAGCAGCCTCAGTCTCGGAATCTGTTTCCTCAAAATCTGAATCCGTAAAATCTAAATCTCCTTGATACTTTTCCTGGTCCGCTAAACCCTCAACGGTTACAACGTTAAAATCAATAAAAAAAAACAAATAACAAAACAAGGGAATATGAACAGGCAGCTCTAATTACCTTCAAAATTGAATTCTAAATCTTCCTCTTCGCTCTCTTGCAGCTCTATAGCCCCATTTTTTGTTAACTCCTTCTCGATAAGTTTTGAAATTCTATTTGACATTATAAAATTGGCTTGAATTCAACACAATCAATAAATAAAATATCATAGTGGAAAAGCAATACTTTGAGCCAGCATTTTTTCTTTTAGGCCTTTCTGAGATCATTTGTCGCTTCTTCTCTTGTAAATAAATCTTTGTAGCAATGACTACTGTATTTTTTCTGAAAATAATTTATAAAATAAGCATTGATTTATTCACTGCACTGAACTTTAAAGAAAAATTATGTTTAAGCGTTGCCAAAATTATATAGCCTTTCATTTGACAAAGACTAGAAGTCTATTTAATTATTTATTATTGGCTAAATATCAATCTAATAAATTCTTCTGTCCAACCGTCAATAATTTTTATCCAATAGTAGGCCAAATATTTTTTAAATATTGAGTATTTTTTTATTTCACCAAATCAAAATTGTTGGGAAAATGGACTTGCAACTCTTTATTATTTTTGACCTATAAGGAAATAGAGTTTGCCTTTAAATTATTTCAATCTTTCCATAATATTTTCAGTTGATTTAGTTTTACAAAATCTCTATTTTGTATAAACATTTATGCCTTTAGAACTTGGATAATATACTTGATTGATCTTCTGAAAAAAATCTTTTATATAATTTGATCGAAATCCTTAGTATTCTTTCCCTGACATAATAAGTTGCCATGCTGTAAGATAATTAAATAAATTCTTACTAAATATGATGCAATAATTTTTCTTCCTTATTCGTGCTTGAATTCCCTATTCCTTAGTTTTTACATAGATGACTTGCCTGTAATATTTCCATATGATTATGTATATCCCGAGCAATATTCATACATGTGTGATCTGAAAAAGGCTATCGATGCAAAGGTTAGCTTTTATGATTAAAAATGTTCTATGTTTACTTTCCAATACTTTTTTCTTTCTTTAATTCCAAATTTATCAATTAAACTTATTCTATTTACCACCCAAAACTCCAATAGGGCCATTGTTTGCTTGAGATGCCTTCAGGAACAGGGAAGACCGTTTCTTTGCTATCTCTTACCATAGCCTACCAACAATTCTACCCCAATAAACGTAAAATCGTCTACTGTTCTCGTACCGTGCCTGAAATCGATAAAGCCCTTGCTGAATTAAAACGCTTGATGAAATATAGAGCATCCCATGGATCCTCTGATGAAGGATTTTTAGGTGTCGGTCTTTCTTCAAGAAGGAATTTATGCCTGAATCCAAAGGTAGCTGTTCATTTTATTTATATCAATATTACCGTTTATTTAAATCTTTTTGTTTTGTTCTTTTAGCTTAGCAAGGAAAGAAGTGGAAAAATCGTAGACGCTCGATGTCGTGCTATGACATCTTCTTGGGTCAGAGATAAAGCTAAATCAGATCATTCCATAGAGACTTGTTCCTATTTCGAGGTTTAATTTTATTTACTTATTAATTGCTCACAATAATTTTTTTTTATTATTAATTTGTTCCTTCAAATTTTATTGATCAAAGACATTATCCAATTCTGAAGAATCTCTTTTAATGCCCTCTGGAGTTTATACTATGGATGATTTACGAACGTATTCTATGGAAAAGGGATTCTGCCCTTATTTTTTATCAAGAAAAATGGTATTATGATTTATGCAGCTTTTTATTCTTACGTTTTTTTAAACCCTTTTTTGATCGAATTCTATTCAGTTAGCAGCTTTTATATGCTCTTTAAAATGCTTTTTTTATTTTAAAAATCCAATAATCCAACACATAATTATCAATGAACATTTTATTGTGCTGTTAATTCTATTGCTCTTATCTCAAATTCTTTTCACTTCTTCATTTTAGATTTCAGTGGCTGATGTTGTAATTTTCAGCTACCATTATGTATTGGACCCAAAAATAACCGAACTTGTATCAAAAGACTTCTCAAAAGATACTATAGTTATATTTGACGAAGCGCATAACATTGGTATT
The DNA here is from genome assembly GCA_001953115.1 of Smittium mucronatum. Classification (NCBI taxonomy): domain Eukaryota; kingdom Fungi; phylum Kickxellomycota; class Harpellomycetes; order Harpellales; family Legeriomycetaceae; genus Smittium; species Smittium mucronatum. Next base: position 11,889 of record LSSL01002624.1, read on the forward strand.
TCTTTCTATGCTCATACTTATTTTTAGTCTTTTGAAAAATGGGAGGCTTTTTGTATATTTAAAATTATTTTTACTAATACTTTTTAGACAGTACTTGTATTGAGGCTCTTAGCATCGATCTAAACCTTGAAAAATTGGAGGCTAGTACTAAAAGTGTAGAACAACTTAGTTTAAAAATTGAAGAGTAAGTATCTTTTCTTTTACTTCTAGAATACTGTGGTTTTTTTCTTTTATAAAAAATATTTAAAACTTTGTATTTTATAACTTTATAATTATCTGATCACTTTTTACCTCAATATTATTTAAATTAGAGTGAAAAATACTGATGCTTCCAAACTTCAAGACGAATATAACTCCCTGTTAGAAGGGCTAAAAGAAGCTGGTGAAGCCCGTCTTAATGATTTAGTTATTGAAAACCCTATACTTCCAGATGATTTGCTTTTCGAAGCTGTTCCAGGAAACATTAGGAAAGCCGAACACTTTGTCTCCTTTTTAAAAAGATTTATTGAATATGTCAAAGCAAGAATGCGCGTTATGCATGTGGTTGCCGAAACAACCACGTCTTTTCTACAGCATTTGAAAGAAGTTACTTTTATAGATAAAAAACCTTTACAATTTTGCGCTCAAAGGCTGACTTCACTTGTTAGAACTTTAGAAATTACTGATTTGGAAGATTATTGGGGATTACAGAAAGTTGTTGCATTTGCTACCTTATGTGCGACTTATGACGAAGGATTCTTAGTTTTGTTTGAACCATTTGAAAGCGATACTGCTACAATACCGAATCCCATCTTGAATTTGGCTTGTCTGGACGCTGCTATTGCTATGAGACCGATAGTTGAACGGTTCCACACTGTGGTTATAACATCCGGAACTTTGTCTCCCTTAGAGATGTATCCCAAAATGCTAAAAATTCGAGCTGTAGTAATGGAATCTTATACCATGACCTTGACAAGATCAAGTTTTCTTCCTTTAATTGTCACAAGAGGCAGCGATCAAGTATCTATCAGTAGTAAATTTGAAGTTAGAAATGATCCTGCTGTAGTTCGTAATTTTGGGAACTTGCTTATTGAAATGTGTAAAACAGTCCCAGACGGGTTAGTAGCGTTTTTCCCTTCTTATTTATATATGGAGTCAATAGTTGCGATGTGGAACGAGATGGGGATTTTAAAATCGGTATACAAACATAAATTAATATTTGTTGAAACACCAGATACCGCTGAAACAAGTTTGGCTTTAGAAAGTTACAGAAAAGGTTGTGAAAATGGAAGAGGAGCAGTATTGTTTTCGGTTGCACGAGGAAAAGTTAGTGAAGGTGTGGATTTTGATCACAATTATGGCCGGGCAGTTATAATGTTTGGAATCCCTTACCAGTACACTGAGAGCCGAATTTTAAAAGCTCGACTTGAATTCATGCGTGAAAAGTATCAAATAAGAGAAAATGATTTCTTATCATTCGATGCTATACGTCACGCTTCGCAATGTGTTGGTCGTGTATTACGTGGAAAATCCGATTATGGTTTGATGCTGTTTGCTGACAAACGATACTCGCGACAAGACAAAAAGTCCAAGCTACCGGCCTGGATTAGCACAAATATCCTAGAGAGTTATAATAATTTATCTACTGATATGGCAGTTTCTGCTGCTAAACACTTCCTCAAGAACATGGCTCAGCCATTTGATCAAAGTAAACAAATCGGCCACAGCTTGTGGTCTGAACAAGATATTTTGCAGAGAAAACGTATTTCCCATGATTCAACTCATGTATAATCCATTAGGTCTATAGCTATAAATCTATGCTGTATCATTTAAATATGGCTACATTATTTTGGGGTGGAAAAAAAATCTGTATCTTAGTAAACCTGAAACGATTAGGAGTAAATCTTGCATTTAATTGGGGGTTATAGTTTTTTTTATTGTATAAAGTGCCATTGTTTTAATAAAAAGCTTTTTCCGAAAAAATAAATATTAAAGACCAAAAGAATTGGCTAAAAGTCTAAATAATAGGTCTATAAATTTTAAATTAGCCTACAACTATGCCAGATCTGACAAACATATCTATTTTCTGTTGATTCCTACGATCGTTTTTGCCTACTAGAGTTGTGACTTTTCCTGAAGATCCAACTCTACCAGTTCTCCCACAACGATGTAGATAATTGATTGCAGTGGTAGGATAGTCGTACATTATAACATGGTCAACAACTAGTGTATCAATACCCCTAGATCCAATATCAGTGCAAATAAGGATTTTTTTGTCAGATAAATCAGTATCAAGACCAGTTGATTCCAAATTGGAATTGATTCTGGATTTATGTAAACTAGTTTGGTCAGAATCAGTAGAGTTGAAATCAGCAAGTGTAGCCAATCTATTTTTAATATTAGTCTTTGCAGAAGGAAGGTCTTTATTGACTCCCGGTGAATTGTTGTGCTTTTCTCCAAGCGACTTTAAATTTCCAACAAGCAATGAAACGGGATATTTTAAATCAGACAATTTTTTGTATAGCTCATTAGCAGAAAATACAGTGTTGCAAAACACCATCACCCGGTGATCGCTACTATTATTTCTTATAACTTCTTTAATGGCACTTATTTTTGAGCCCTGGAACATTTTAGGCACATCAATTTTGTTTACTCTGATTCTAGGATTAATTTGGTGGAGTTTGGGAGTAGATATGTTTGTTAAAGATGGATAATTGTACAAAATTCTTTCGAGCACGGCCTTTGGAAGGGTCGCACTGACAAATAAAATGTTTTCTGGTCTGGATGATTGCTTGAAGCTGTTTGAAATTCTAACCTGTTTTAAAATTTGCAACGTATCCTCTAAATGACCTTGCTCATCCATTAGGGAGTCGGCTTCGTCAATAACTACATGTTGAACATTCGAATAAGATAAAATCTGACCTTTATAAAATGCTCTTCTTAATGAAGCAGGAGTCCCTACAACTACATCAACTGGAGAATTATCGAAATCTTCATAGACTTTTTTCAGCCCCTTATTGAAATCAACAAGTACAGTTCTGAATTTGACTTTGTGACTTAGTGCTTTACATATTTTAGTGGTTTGGTAAGCCAATTCACGAGTGGGAACAATTATAACGGCTCTAGGACGACGATCCTTGAAAATATTACTTGGACCTACAGACTTTCCATTATCATTTAAGGCTGCACCGTCCTTATCATGATTAATCTCAGAAGTTTTTGAAACTGAAACATTCTCATCAACAATCCGATTGAAATCTTCAACGGACTCGTAAAATGAAGGACTTTGGGAAATCAATTGCGAATTCTCATTAGATTTTTTTATCAACTTTGATTCCTCTTTTTTAAGCATCGATATTACTGGTAAAAGATAAGCTAGAGTCTTCCCAGAGCCGGTTTCAGCGGCTAGGAAGACTGAATTGGCTATTCCAAGAGAGTCAATGGGTGGTGGTGGGTTATTTTTTGAGGGGGTAGTTTCATCCAAGACTGGAGCGTCTTTTAAAGGGGATATTTTTCGATTTATGTTTTGCAAATTAAGGATCTCAGGAATAGCAAGTGTTTGAATTGGAGTGGGAGCAAGAGAATCAGTAATGCCGTTGGAATAAACAGCAGAGTTGAGCCTTGTTGATATATACTCCTTTGCAGCTTCAGATACCACAGTAACGAGGCCCAAATGATCAAAACTGGCGTTTTTTAGAGACTGCTTGATTTCAGTCATTTCTACTGATTTCTTAACAGAGCCATTTTGACTACGTTTTAAAACGGAAATCAAATCTGATTTAGCCTCGTTTTCGATGGGATATAGTTGAAATCTCACAGGAGTATGACCAATTCCAGGAACTTTTTTTTTCTTTAAATCGTCATATTTCTTTTTTTGAGTTTTTGCTTGATTATAACGTTTTTTAATAGGATCAACAGGAATCTTGGAGGACAAAGTAGGATTTTTGGATTGGTAACCCTTGAAATTGTAATTTTCTTTTTTATTCTGTGAGCGGATTCCGTTTCCTCTTCTTGGAGATGAATTTCTACTCTGAAATTGGCTGTAACTTCTTATATTGGCGTCAGGTAATATCAAGGCAGTATTTGGTATGAAGAAATTTAAATGGTGAGTTGATTTGTAAAAAGAGGCGCTTTTAAGCGACTTGTGGAGGGAAAGGCTAAACATTAATATTTTTTACTTTATTAACTGTGAAAATCATCTGCTTATGAATTTATAAAGCCAAGAAATTTTTTGACACTGTTTTACTCACTAGAAGAATTTATTTGAATTTTTTTTACATTTACCAATTTATTCAAAAAATTATGATCTAGCCAATAAATTTTCAATTCTACGCATTACAGCCAAGCTTTGAATTTGAATTATGATTTGCTTGCTCATATTCTTCATCAATATTCCAGGCAAATAGTATATGCGTATTCATGTATAAAGGCGAATAAACGTAGAAGAAAAAGACCATAATAAAAATATTGCGGTTAATAACGATAAATGAGGCTGACATTTGAGAAAAGGTGTGGTCATATATTGCTCTTACTGGACAATTCATATAAAGCACCAAACTTTACAACCAATTCATTTACTGTTTTTGGGATAATTTATACGGGATTGATTAATAGGTTGACTAGAAAAAATGGACAAATAAGTTTTGGTATAGGAAATACTCATTAATGTTTAGGATAATCCAAGCAAATAACGAAACCTTCCAATGTTGCCTTTTAATACTATTTCGAACTTTAATAATGAGCTACGGAGGTAACCATTCTTCAACTTTCCAAGATTTCAGCTATTACACTTCAAATGATCTCGACAGGAAGGTCACCGTGAAGATGTAGGTTTTTTTTTGTTATCATATTACTCACAATGTTTCGTTAGGATTTCTTCTTTGACCTTTAAAACTCAAAGTTAATGTTTTAATTTCTTCTCAAAAAAATTCAGTCTAGATTTAGAGGGAAAACTAACTTCAGAAAGAAACAACAAAAAAAAATATTTAAATGAGTTAAAAGAATCTTTTCCACAGCCAACTAATTACTCTTTTGTCGATACGTAATATTTAATTTTAATTCTCTAATTTTTGGAGTACTTTTCAATTGTATAATTAAATTAATCCATGAATATCTTTTCAGTGAATCTCCTGAATTATACGTCACAGTCCAAATATGGACAGATGGGCAACCTTTATGCCTACCTATCCAAACATCATACAAACCTTTAATCATAAATAGAAGGTAAAAACATTCTTTCTAAACTTATTTACCAAGATACAATAATTTATTTCTTATTAATCGAGGTTATATCATCGATAGATGGAATGAGACTTTATATTTCCCTATCAAGTATAGGGATCTTTCATACAATTCTTTGTTTGCCTTCACAGTTTGGAGTTTTGGTGTTGAAGAAAAAGTAAAAATAGTGGGCGGGAACTGTGCAAGGATATTTAGTAAAAATAAGTAATTCTTTGTCATTAAAATTTATATTTTCTTGCCCTTATTCGTTGTTTTTTTAGTAAATTTAAAGAAGGAAAACATAGGGTATCTATTGTGGATGGTGAACCTGCCAACCCTTTGGCGGATTTCAGGAACATTGTTTCAAGCAAGACTTCATTTGATTTATTAGAAAAGGTTTGATTTAATTTTATTAGTGTACTTTGTACTTTTATTTATTTTCACCGTTTTTTATCTTCCAGCAAGTCAAAAAGTATGAAAATAATGAAATACAGAAACTCGATTGGCTCGATCAAATGGCTTTCGAACAAATAGACAAAACTAAAACGGTGCCCAATGATTTTCTTTCTACCTTAATATATTCACGTCTAACAATGCATTCTTATATTTTTCCAGAATTATCTAAAAGAGTTAGAGGAGTTGAAACTAACCTACTCAACAGAAAAATTCGATTTTCCTCTTGTTTGGTCAGAAAATGTACTTCTATTTAAATCCTTCTAAGCCTAGAACTGTTCATTATCTTGTATGTTTTTGGACTTTCATTCTTAGGAAACTCCGGGTATTGAAGTTAGTAGCTTTTCCGATCAAAATCTATTTTATATATACGATCCCGAAATAGGCCACGAAAATATATTTGAGGCTAAATATCGCAAACTTGTCAGAGGAAACTTTCATGAATCAATTGAAAAAAGTCTGAAACCCGATGCAAAAACACGAGATCGACTTCTGGTAAATCTATATTATCTTATTTAAAATTTTCCTTTAAACAACAGCCTTTCAACTTAATTTTGTAGAAAATAATCTCCTTCCCACCATCCAAACAAATGAGTGAAAAGGAAAGAAATTTAATATGGGAGTTTCGATATTTTCTAAAAAGCAATCCCAATGCGTTGGGAAAATTCGTTCAAAGTGTTGATTGGTCTGAGCCCCATGAATCAACTCCTGCCTTTGAACTTCTAAATCAATGGTCTGAAATTGGAGTCGAACAAGCTCTTGAACTTTTAATTCCAGAGATTAACCAAGGCAGTAGCATGATTTGGTCCTTTGCTATATCAATCTTATCTCGTTCTGAAGACTCAATTCTGCTCTTATACCTCCTCCAACTGGTACAGGCAATCAAATTTGAACCATCCATTCACTCAAAACTTTCTAAGAAACATCAAAACCATGACTCCAAAATAAACAAACCCCGTATTTCCTCCAAAACCCCAAAAAACCCTTCCGGAGAATCCAGCCCCATTGGCCAGTTAGCGGCATTATTAATTTCTAGGAGTATTAATGATTTTGACTTCTGTGTTAGGTTTTATTGGTTTCTAATGGTAGAATCCGATAGTCCGCGGTATAATAAACTTTATGGTCATGTGGCTTACAATCTCATGAGTGGAATGGATAAGGTATTATCTTCAAATACTATTTTTTTCATCAGTATCACATTTTTTTATTCTTGTCCAATATTTTTTTTCCAATATCAATTCCGTACATTATAAATTTTAGACTGAAAACGGCAGAATATACCGCCAAACCTTAAGGAGGCAAAGCGAATTGGTTTATAAACTATCAAATTTAGCTAGCGATATTTCAAAATCAAAAGAGCCACGTACTAAGAAAATCGAAAATTTAAGATCGTTTCTATCCGATAAACTCAATGGATTAGATGAATTTCCTCCGCTAGCTCACCCTCTTGACCCAGGAAAGTTGGTTGTAGGAATAGTTCCAGAAAGAGCCATGGTTTTTAAAAGTGCAATGAGTCCTTTACTACTTGTTTTTAAAGTTATTGACGGAAGTGAATTTACAATAATTTACAAACATGGTGATGACATGAGACAGGATCAATTGGTACTGCAAATTATTGATGTGATGAATAACCTGTTTTTGAAAGAAAATTTGGATCTTAAGCTAACTTGTTATAAAGTTATTTCTACTGGCATAAATCAAGGTATTTTTTTCGATTTCAAAGTTAATCTTTTTTCATTCTATTTTTTATTACTTTTAAGTTGGCCAAATTTAATTAATATTTTTTTTAAATTCTTTACTTTTTTTAAACAAATATTTATCGTGAATCAGGGATGTCTGAATTTATTCCCTCGAGCTCCTTATCATCTGTTTTGGCTGAAAACTCCAATAGCATTTCAAACTACCTGAAAATTTGCTGGACAAACCCAAACAGAGCCCCTGGAGTGAGTGAGTCAGTTATAATGGGTAATTACGTAAAAAGCTGTGCCGGATACTGTGTTATAACATATCTTCTAGGCGTAGGGGACAGACATTTAGACAATCTTCTTTTGACTAACACAGGAAAGTTATTCCATGTGGATTACGGATACATACTTGGACATGACCCAAAACCATTTCCCCCTCCCATTAAACTTTGTAAAGAAATGGTGGAAGCCATGAATCTTAGTACTAAAAACGTCCAGCCCATTCTCAGTGGATATGAAGTGAATTCAACTGTTTACAATCCAAGTTTTCAAACTTCATCACCTGACGGAAGGTCAACACCCAGTGCTCAAACAGTATTTCAAAAGCAGCAACAGTTACAACTAGTAAATTCATCCAAGCTTTACGACCAATTTAAATCCAACTGTTTTGTATCATATTCTCTATTAAGAAAGACTGAGAACTCTAAACTCGTGTTAAGTCTATTCAGTCTCATGTCAAAATCTGAACTCCCTGATATTAGTGAAGAACCTGATCAAGCAACAACATTTATCGAGAGTAGGCTAAGAATGGATCTAAATGATGAAATGGCCACACAATCTTTTCAAAATACCATCAACGATTCTATTAGTGCGCTATTTCCACAGGTTATGGAAACAATCCATAAATGGGCACAATATTGGAGAAACTAATTATGTTATACCTTCTTATTCTACCTCTAATCTTTTCCTTTTTAAAGCACGCCTTGTCTTACCTCCTTTAACTTTGTAATTATACCTCTCATTATTTCTTTATTTCAATTCTCGTTCTCATAAAATTGGGATACATTTCTTTTTATATACTTTATCAGGTTCCCTATCTGATATCAAAGTATCTTTTGCCAACGCATTTAAGAATTTTTTTACAAAATTATTACTGATTCACATAAATATAGTTTTTTGAACTTTCACTAATTCTATTTTTAATATTTATATTCAATTCATACACGTTTCTGTAACAAAAATAATATCTTGACTGAATTAACCATGGTATATTACTATTTTTACTTCATTGACTCGATTTAATTTTCTGTTGACAAATAGCCAATGGGTTAAATATTATTATTTTGGTGATTGTTCTACATTTGTAGCAACCTTAGTAGGTAAACTGTTGGCAGAGCTATAGGGGGTTCCTAAGATTTAAATATTTCAATTTGATTAATATTTTGCACATAGCTTCTTTTTAAGCTATTTTAGTTAAGAATTTTACAATAAATCCGTGGTAAAAAAAATAGTGAATTTTTATCTGTGTATAGATAATAGTATATAACTTCCAAAGATGTAAGTGAGAGGTGAAAAATAAAAAATTATGACTAGGCCTAGTTGGGAACATGAAATACTGAATCAAACACAACCCACAATTTCACGTTTTCTGCATTCATGAGTCAAGTTTCTACGATATTCGATTTTTTGAAATTACCATTTTGTTATTTTGAAAGGATCTGAGAAAGGCTGTCTCATTTTTTGGAGGTTATAATAATTTTTATAACCCCTAGAAAATGCTATTATCAATAATCTCTAAAATCAAACTAGTTCTATGAGGTATGAAAATTAAATATATTCACATTTCTTGTACTCTTAATAATTGACCCCAGATAGGTAGTGGTAGTGTTTGAGATGGCATGATAAATTGAAAACTTGCTACAATTAAATTAAATGTATTTCTATTATATTGATATATAAATTTAATAACACTTGGAGAAAAATAGAATCATTTTTTTATTGTTTTTTATAATCAAAATTTGCAAGATTATTTTATTCCAAAGTGAATATTGAATAAACTCTTTCATTTTTATTAAACGATTTGATTTTCTATTTATGCCTATATACTATAATCAGTCTCCAACTTCTTTTTTTCAAGAAGATTTGTGAGCAATATACTACTATATCTAATTTAAATCAAATTTAACACTAGTCAATTTGATCTCAGATAATGTTAAATAGTGTTTTTTTATTAAATTATCGATTCCTAGGATATGAGTACACTCAATTGGTAAGTATGGGTGACTTTTGCTATAGAAATATGAATGGATTCGAGAAAGATAAAAAAGTTCTTATTAAAATATAAATATTAAATTATAAGCCTTTAGTAATATAGCTAAAATATTTATAATATAAGATGAAAATTTTATGATATTCTTTATTTATATATGTACCAGAATGTGAATTTCTAAAAAACTTGAGTTAATAAAAAATGTATGATTGTTTTTTTTTCATAATATTAAAGTTAAAATAAATGAACAGAAACTCGACTATTCTAACAATTTTGTCTAAATAAATTTAAAAAATGCTCAGAAATTCGATTTGACTTGTAATTTTTCATTGGAAAATATGCTTAATTATTTAATTTAAAACAATATATTAACAGCCTTTTCATTATAAAAATATATTCCAAATCGTTTTAGGATTTATTAATCTAGTAAAAAATGGATGATATCAAGTAATTTAAATTTTTATTACTGAAAAAAAAAAGTGAATTTATTATTTTTGAGTGAAAAATCCCTATTTGATTTGATTCGTTTATTTTATTATCATGTTATCAATAATCTACCTCAAATATTTATTCAGCGAAACTGAAATAAAGCCCACAGTATATAGAAAATGTTAATTAAAAATTTTCATATCCGTTTTTTAAAATAATATATACTATTTTAAACTATTATTTTTGAATTTTTTACATTTACTTGTATAAAATTTTCTCGTGACTTGCTTATTTTAGATCCAGGACTTTATCTCAAATTACTGTAAAAGCTAACTTTTAAAATAAAAAAGATAAAAGTATTTATTTATTGTTTTCATTGATTGATGTTTAATGACCAAAATATCGAAATTAAATTTATACACTATGAATAAATTAGTATCCACTTTTAAATTTTAAATTATTTTTAAGGGTATGGTGCATTTTTACACAATTATTTATTTACTTTTTTCAAAAAAATCTCTTCATAAGAAAGTTGAGGTATTAATATTAGTGGTTTGGAAATATTTTTGGACTCGTAAAATTTTAGCTTCGATAAATCAATATATATTTTTTTTCTTTTATTAGTTTATCTCCATCTAAAAATTCGCGAAAAAAATATCATATATTTATATTTATCATGAAAAAAAAAAATCTTTATCAAAGTAACTTTGAAAATGATATCCAATCACAAACCTTCTTTCATTATTGACTTTTAAAATTATTTAAGTGATAATACATTCAAGAAAAACTATCTTTCATTAATTTTTTACTTTTATTTATGTCTTTTATTCTGGAAAATTTTTATTTAAATAAAGTAGATTTGGAACTTTTTATACAATAATTATTTAGTTTTTCTAGATAAAACTTATTTTGAATCAATTTATCAAGAATTATTTAGAAATTTTCGATTTATTTTTTTATTAAAAATTAGGATTGGATTTTACTTCAATTTTTTACTGTAGATAGGATAAATTGTGGGGGAAAAATAAATTTTAACTGTACAATGTACTTATATTCAAAATTTAATCATTTAAAAATCATGAATCCCAAAAATTTAACACAAATTAAAATATTTTAAATATTATTTTATTTTTATTTTTAAAAAAATTTATTCAAAAAATCTAAATATTCGAGAAAAAATAAGTTATTCATTCCTTATTTTGAAATTATAAACAGTATATATACCTTCGCAAATAAAATACTCTTTCAGCCATTTCTTTAATAATTTTTTTTGAATAAAAAATCATTATAAATAATTGTGTGTTTATTTTGATAAATATTTAATAGATAACATATTTTTGGGCAAATTTATCTGTTAATTTATTCTATAATCTTCGAATAACTGTGTTTCTTCGTAGAAATTTCTTATAATATTTAAAACCCTTTATTCATATTTCACTAATAAAAGAATAAAAAAGTACCTTTAATAATTCCAATAAATAATTAAATTATACAAAGATTGTTTTTAATTGTATACTACTTTTCATGGATTATTAAAAAAAAATTAAAATCATTCCAATGTTGTTAAATCAATTATTTTAATTTATTCAAATTTGGAATATAAGTGCGATTTAAATTTATTCATCATATTTTCTATGTTTTATAAAAGTGTTAAAATTGAATATATTGGAAGATATTCCGGATTTAAACCATAATCAAGTTCATTCGTACCGATTCAAGTTTAAAATATTGTGATACATATTTTTTTATTTAAACTAAATTTACCTTTTCAAAAAAAACTGTCAGGATGATTTTAAAGTGTTAAAAAGAGGTTAAATTATATTTAATTTTTGAATTAAATTCTTAAAAAACTTACACTAAACATAAGATACTAAAAATGACGAAATTCTAATTAAGATATATATTATTATCGGTATATACTCAAATATCCCATAAAATTCTCCTATTAAATCAATAACCTAATTTGCATGATAAAAATATTTGAATAATAAAAAAGATCTTATTTAAGCTATATATTTTAATTAATATAGTCTTTTAGTAAAAAAATAAACTTTTTTTTCCGTATATATTTAATATAAATAATAAAAATGCATTAAATATATTTAAGACTTTTTTAAATCATGTAATGTAAGAATTGTGAGATTTTTTATTCCAAAACTAAAAAAAAATTACAATTTTGTACCGGAATATAAGATTCAACTACTATAAGTTAAATTCTTTAAATTAATAAATTTTATTTATTATATATATATATATATATATTATATACTGCTATTATAGACTATAAATCTAGTTCGAAAATTTCCAAAAAATATAAAAATATTTCCGAATTTTAAATTATAATAAAAACTGTAATATTTTAAAATTGACATATTTTTAATTTTTACATTACCTTTAGATGCCTTTTAGAAAAAATTCAACTCAGTTTCTCAATTTAAGCTATAAAATTTAATAGGGGTATTATAAATTGGAGTTGGCATCAAGTAAAAATTTGCGTATTTACATAAAAATATTTTTATTTTTAAACCAGATTTAATTTTATAATATATAACTTTATATTAACTATTTTTTCAGTTAAAGAATGAAATAATGATTTTGAAAATTTTTAGCCATATAATTATTTAATTTTTTAATTAAAAATAAAAATCCATATGCTTTATTTATCCAGATGGCTTTTATTTAAACCACCGACTAAAATAAAATATTATTGGTTTATATATTTAATTTATGTGGTGAAAAAATCAAATATAAAGATGTTCATCTTTTTATTTAATCAAAATTTACTCATTTTTTTATATTGAATTATTTTTTTATAAAATTATTATTATTATCTTAAATAGTTGATAATGATATAATTTATGTTTATTATATATGACTTGGAAATGAATTTTATTTAATTTTTTTTAAAAATATCAATAAATTTTAAATTAATGGTAACCGGAAATATTAACTATTTTTCTTTCTGTAATTCAATTAACTTTGATAAAAAAAATTAAAAATAAGACTATTTCTTTAAAATTTAATTCATATTGACACTACTTTTAAAATTAAAAAACGAAAAATTTATATATGAAATCATACTTCATTCTATTTGGAAAATTCGATACATGCGTTCTAAATTATGAAATAAGTTCTAAAACATGCTAAATTAACACACCCTATTAAATTAAATTCGAATTTTTACAGGTATTCATTTAAGAACATTTTATTTGCTAAATAATAATATTTTTGTATAAAAAAATAAAAAAACATTAATCATCTCTGTTAAAACGAGGTTCATTAATATATCATAAAAATTTAAATCATATCAAATAAAATATACCTTTTCTCGACCAAATTTGGAAAAATTACATATTATTATTAAAAAAAACAAAAGTTAATTCGTAGATGTGAGCCCAATTAAAATAAAATTGTAATTGGTTTAGTAAATACTCCAATCAATTTCGAATAAATTGAATTATAATTAGAGAAAATTAAATCGAATTTCCTAAATTATCTAGAATTTTTTAAAACAAAGATTTAATATAATAATACAAAAAATTTCTTACTAAAATTTAAGTTACTTAATTTAAATTCGGGTTATTTTATTAAAGACAATATTACTTTGAATATCACACTTTAAATGAAACCTTAACCTAACTTTAGATATTTGATTCCCGAATTCCGAATTAAGATGTATTTAAAATTCAAAAAATAACTGTTTATATATTAATTTTACGAAATAAAAAAAACGAATTTAAAAGAATATAGATGGCTTTAATGAGATTCCAGAATAACTAATAGTATCAAATTCTCCAAATATTTGAAAAGGGTTTAAATATATGATGAATTTTTTTAATATCAACTTAGTTATAATAATGCACTCAATTTTAGAATAATTTTTAATTAGCCTAAATTTAAATATTAATTTAAAATTTGAAGCTCTTTCTTCGAATAAGCATTTTTTTATAACCTTATTTCTCAGTCAAAAATCTTTAGTTCAAAAATATAGGGTTCATACTAACGTCAATATTTAATATTTATGCTCAGTATAACCACCACAATCTTTATAAGAACTTTTTTGGATATTTAATACAACATTCTTGTTATATCCTAAATAAAAACAAGTGATTGATGGAAAACAGTTGAACTTGAAAAAAATTAAAGCGATATTTTAATTGAGTAGCCTCTATAAAAAATTAGTATTCAAAATAGGTTTGGTCAAGAATTAGTGAGTTTAAACCTCTTTTTAATAACTACAAATTAAAAAAAAATCTATAATTAGTATTGCATCAATAGTTTTCTTTGATTTAAATATAATATTTAGTAGTTGGTTGAAAATAACTAATAATTTAGTAAATTTAATTTTCTAAAAATCGATTTGATTTTTTCTAATTCAAATTTGTTTTATTCGTAATTGGTGGAGTTTTTACGAGCTCAATCACACTTTTATTTTAATTGGATTCAAATCTACTAATTTATTTTATTTTATTTTTGAATTGGATTTTCCTTTTATCGCGATTGGATCCACATATACGAATTAACTTATACTTTTTTAAAACCATGTGTACTTTTTGGAAATTTGGTCGAGAAAAGGTGTAATATTAAATATTAATATTAATTTACTCCCAATGAAAATAATAGATTAAAATTTCTGATAACTTTTGGGATTTTTTTTCGTTTTCTAGGATTTATCTCCCAATAGCTTCTAATTCAAAATGAAATTGAATAGATATGATTTTCTTCGATTTAAAAAAATTATAGGTAAAAAAATTATATATTAATTATGACATGATATAGGCATAAATTTTGAATAAAAAGTCTTATTTTCAAATAAATAAATTAAAAATGATTTTAGACCTAAAATTATACTCATAAATCGAAAGATCCATGAGCGATCTGCATAAAAAAAATTGATAAAAAAATCAAATTCATTAAATATTAAACTAAAATCAATTTTATCATTTAAAATGTAGCTTGTATGCCATTTTATCAATAGACTGTATTTTTGTTTTTTATAAGTGAATATTTTTTTGGAAAATAAATCATAAAAATTAGATATAAACTTTTACAAAAAATTTTCGTGAAATAAAATTAAGAGTGATAAAATATATAAAAATTGGTATTAATAATATTTAAGTTATAATTTATAAAACAGCTCAGTAGAAATTTTTGAAAAATTATTTTCTAATTTTTTTAAAAAAATAAGCCGATAAAAATAATGGTATATTAATATATATTTTTTATTTTAATTATCTCGGTTTGGTATGGAATAAGATATGTGAGGCATATTATACAAAAATAATTTCATAAAAAATATAATCAGGTCGGTTTTTTAATATTGTTCTTTTATATACTCATACATGAGCTATGACGATGATTTTAATTATATTGGGAGAAAATAAGTTTTTTATTTTGAAAAGTGATTTAATTCTTAAAATTTTCGAATTTAAAAAAAATAAAAACATCAATTCTCTGTTATCATAATTATCCTTTTAATAGTTAAAAAATCGATTTTCTATTATACTTAAAATCATTTCTAAATTTCTTTTATTTTGAGGCATATTTATGTTTGGTTATCTGAATATCTAAAAATTTCAACTATATATTTTTCTAATCTTAAAAAAGCACATTTTATAATTGTATTCTAATCATAAATCCTAGTTGAAAGTTGTTTTAAGAAAAATTAGGATTTTAGGACAATGGGGGTTTCTTCTAATTTTAAAACAGAACAGTGATATATATGGGAGATTCTCTTAGATATCGGACACTTTTCTACTAAATTATTACTATTTTCCTAATTTGAAAATATGGTGAAAGGATAAAAAATAAAGCTATTGGGTAATCTAAAATATGATATTTAGAGGCTAATTTTTTATTGTAAAGTGTTTAAATTTATTAGAGCCAGTATGATGTTCTATTTTAATTGGAAAGTTTGTAAATAAATTCAAGTGTAGCTAATAGTCTAAACAGCAAAAAAAAAGTCTGGTCTTCGAAATAATCTCCCATATATATATATATATATTATGTTATATTTATAATAACATATAACATTTTTTTTTGAAAAATCTTATTTTTTATAAAAATTTATATTATAATTACTCAAGTAATATACTCCTTAATACAACCAATAGTTTATTTTAACAAAAAAATTCAAAATTTTTGAATTTATTTCATTAAATCGAATGATTTAATATTTTTCTCTGAATTCTATTTCTGTAGACCTAGCAGGGCTATTATTTTTTATTTAGATTGGAAAATAAATAAAAATAATTACACTTTAAAATTTAAAAATAAATGAATGATTGTTTTTTTGGATTAAAAATCAAAAATAAAATAAAAAAACCATCATGTTCAATGTGATTATGTTAGATAATTATTATTATATGGCATATGAAATTAATTTCTTTTTTGTTTTTATTTTTAAAAAGATAAAAATTTGTAAATCAGTAGTTTTTCATTCAAATATTTAATTCACACTTAAATAAAAACGAAATAAATTAATCGCATTTGGTTTTTAATAACAATATAAAATTATTTAAATTAAAAAAAAAAACTATAAAAAGTCTTTTCAATAAATAAATAAAATCCCGGTTTACCCATTTTTTTAAAAATTACTTTTTATTAAATAAATAAAAATTGGCTACAAAAAAATATAATTACTTCCTCTTATTAAATAATAACCAATATAATAATTATATCACCACCTGATTTTATAGAATATATAAATTTCCCATATGAACTATTGCTATCTTTTTAAAGCTATTTTCTATTGTTCAGCTTTCTTTATTTTTAATTACAACCAAATTTTTAATTGGATTTGTCTGATAAGTTCCTATTTTTAATAGCATTTCCTACAGAATAATCAAAAAAATAATTTTAATGACCCCAAAGGAATTTTTTTTAAATTTATTACGCTCCAACTTCACTTGATCTATTAAAATTATCCAGGTATTCATAATAAATAAATTAATAAACAATTTTTACAATTATTTCATATCATTACATATATTTACTCAATTCAGAACTAATTTACACCGAATTTAACTTTGGGGCGAAAATTTCCAAATATATAATCATCGCTAATATTCTCTATAGATGCAATTATCCTTATCAAAGTGTTACTAACATCAATATTAACACATTAAATTTTTGATTTGAAATTATAAAAAAATATTTTAGTAAATGTGTATTCAGATAAATTGATTGTGTATTAATTTTGCTATTGTTATTAAAATCATATTTATTACTACAAAAATCAAAATAAAATACACATTAAATTTTTAAGATGTATATCATTTCATATTTTTAGGAATATATAATAATTTTAATTGGATTTTACAGATATTGATATAGAAATTGTTAAACATATTAAAAATTAACAGATTAAAATTTTGGAAATTAGATATTTTTTTAAAAATAAAAAATAACGTATGAAAATGACATAGTCTATCGATAGTTTTTTTTATGGGTATAATAAAAGTATGATAGAATATATTAATTGTTTATTTTTTTATTAATATAATATAAAATAAAAAATTCAAACCTTTTTTATTCGAAATCTGATCATTTTTAAAAATTTATCCCAAAAAATAAGCATACTGAAAAAATAAATATATTTTTATTGAAAAAAAGTGAGTAATATCTTTTGGATTTTTTGACATAAGGTACAATCAAAAAAGTACCAATGAATAAATAAATCCAGAAAAAAATAGTTACTAAAAGTTTGATTATAGTTTTCAACGTTATTTTTGGCTTTATAAAAATAAAGATACTGGATCCTTAGCCTTACTGTTATGGTGAAAATAATTGATTAGGATGTATTTAATTATTTTTATTCGGAATTTTAGTTTTTATGTTTTTTAATTAATAAATTTTAAAATTTTTTTTAAAAAAATCAAGATTGTTTTTTTAGCACACAGTAGCGGTATTTTTAATATAAAAAAGCATCCGGAAGCAAATGGGAATGGATTTAATTATTTATTCTAAAATTATAACGTAAGCAGCTCAAATAATTAAATCAAATATGTTTTTAATATACAAATTATTCCCAATAAAAAATATTAACCGAACAGCGCTCCAGTATTTATAAAATTAGAAAAAATTTGATTTTTTTATTTTATGGAAAATTATAGTAAATAAAATTTAAATACTTATTAATTTGGTTTAAAATTCGATATCTTTTTTTAATGTTATTTAGTTTTAAATAAAAACCTGATATTAGAAAATAAAGGCATAAAAATTGAATAATTTTTTTTCCTTGGATAAAAAAACTACCACCAAAAAAAAAAAGGGCTATTTATAGTGACAATGAAAGCTTAGTATTTTTTAAAATTCAGTTATTCGAATTTATAGACCCTTTTATCCAAATCATTTAACTGATATAATTAAAAATTTGAAGTGCTTAAATTTTAATGAGCTTTCAATAAACTTTATATAAAGGTGACTATTCCTGAATTTTCATTTTCATTTTGGAGTTTTAATAATCTTTTTTTAAAAAACTAAGTATAATAAAAAATATATTTATAATAGCTCATAATTATTTATTTTATATCAATAAGCGATATTATTTATTGAAGTAGCTTATATCTAAGAATAGTTGAAAATTTAAAAAATTTTAAATCCGAATTGGAAAAATTAAAAAGAATTTTTTTAATTTAGGGGATTGGTTATTTATAAATAAAGAGGAATTATTCAATATTTTTATAATTAATATTTTTTATACTTTCCATAACTAGATTGCCTTGATAAATATCCACAATCAAAATAAAATTAACAAAAAAATTCCGTTTAAGTAATCGAAAATTAAATTTTTAATTTAAACCAATATTTTTTTAATTTTATTTTTTCCCAGCATAATTTTTTTTGATTTAATTGGTTAAAGATGTTTAGGATTAAAAAAAGGATTTTCATATTTATAAATTATAATCTTATTAATTTATAATTTAAATGCTGAAAAATTATTCGCAAATTTTATATTAAAATACACAAATATTGGATTAGTGATTAAAAATAAATATGTAATTTTTTTAATAGATTATTAATAAAATACATTTAGTAAAAAATGGCTCATTTGAAATATTTCATTTAGAATGCATATTATCTAAAAATATTATATGATTAATATTTTAAGATTAATAATATTTTAATGATGTTTTCAATGATAATATATTTTATTTTATTTTATATCATTTATCATAGCACCAAAAATAACTATCTGGGAAAATTGTAATTTTTATATATTATATTTTAGATTGAAGTGATATCAAGGGAAGGCAAATTTTTAAACAAAATGATTTTTCATTCCAGAGATTATGCTTTTATAACAATACAAGTTTTACAAGTGTATTTTTACATCATGTAAAATAAAAATGATAAATTATAGCATTTTGTGAAAAAAAACGAGCACTTTAAATTTAAAAAAGAACATTTTTAACAAAAAAGACGATCAATTTTCGACAATTGAATGAAAATTTTTCAATCCAATGGCTGATCAATTAAAAAAGTAAAAGCTGATTGTTTTTCAATTGATCATTCTCTAATTGAAAAAATGAAAACTTTTTAACTTTTAAAATGAGCATTTCTCAATTCGATAGGTGGCCATTTTTCAAAGTCTAGAGATAATTTTTCGATTTAAAATTAGCATTGAACAGCATTACTTTTAAGAATTAATTACTTAAATTTATAGAACTTAAAATTCGATAAAATATAATAAATGACTTATATTTATAGATAAATATATAAATCCAGAAATTATATAATTTATTGTAAATTTAAAGATAACGATCCAAAATCTAAAAGAAAGATTTTGTCAAAAGAAATTAAGGACATACTTTTTGTGAATGTTTTCGATAACGAAAAATCAACATAGGATGCTGCAGATGTGCTTGGAATCAATTAAAACACTTCCAGAAGAATAATATTTAAACAAAAAAAGCAAAATGAAAGTTTTTTAAATGATATTTATGATAAATATGCTTCAAATAATGGAGAGATATATATTAATAATACAGAAATTCATGGCACTAATAGGATCCCAAGAAAAATTACAGATTATTTCTTGGGTAAAAAAGATATTATGATAACCAGAGATCCAATAATAACCCTAAAAACAATTAGAAAAGTTCTCTTTTTAAAGTATATAATAAATTTATCTTTAAATTCGGTAGATAATGGTTTAAAAAGGTTGAGAATAATAATCAAAAAGATATATGAGCTTATTTATAGAGTAAATTCTTCTGATAAAAATATCAAAAAGAGTTGATTACGCAACATATTTCACCTTGAATTTTCCTGCTGAAAGATATAATTGTATCTTTCTTCATGAATCCGGGTTAAATTTGAATTTAAGAAAAGCTCAGGCAAGATCGCTATCAGGAACAGGAGCCTCATTCTTTTTGCCTATACACAGAGGAAGAAATGTGAAATTTATTTTAGCTATTAATATGAAAGAATTGTTAACTTGGAGAAATTTACTGAATCCATATCCGAAGTTATGTAAAAGATTGATGAAACTTCGTTAAATGGTTCATATGTAATCATGGAAAACGCCAGAATACATGGAACTCCAAAAAATAGGAATATTATAGAAATATTTGGATGTAATTTAAAAATTTTAATACCATACTCTTACACGTTTGAACCAGTAGAAAATCATTTAGTAAAGTGAAGAATATTTTTAAACAAAAGCTAAGTGATCCAGATATCTCACGCATTTTACTAAAGGAGAAATTCAGGAAGCAGTCGATAGTAATACAGAGAATGATATACGTGGTTATTTTTCCCACATGAATAGAAACCTCATTCTTTCATTGAAAAGAAATGTATTTGTTTAAAATTATTTTTAATTAAACCATTTTCTTATATTTAGAATTGGTTTTAAGGTGGTATTAAATTATCACTCCATTTACTGAAAATATAAAAAAATCCAAATATAATCAATCTGAGAATTAATTATTATATTTTTTTTATTATCGTCCGAGTGAATAAAAAAATTAAATGCCAATTTTAAATTGTAAAGTGTTCATTTTTTCAATTAGAAAATGATCAATTGAAAAATAATCAACTTTTAATTTTTAAATTTATCAGACATTTAATTGAAAAATGTTCATCCAATGGTAGAAAATTGATCAGCTTTTTTGTGTAAAATGTTAATTTCTAAATTTAAAGTGCACATTTTTTCCCATAAGATTCTATAGAAAATATTAATTTTGGCAATATATAATCTAATTTTCTTATTTTTGATCGCACATATGTTTTTATTATTTTTTATGTTGAATATTTATATAGTTTTAAATACATTACAACTAGAAACAATTTGATGGATATGAAAAATGATTTAATTGATTTAGATGAAATATCGTAAAAGAATGGATATAAGAGGATACTATTATTTTTATTTCTAAATATGTATGTTTTTTTACAAGTTGAAAAAGTTGGAAGCGTAATAATAAATCGATAAATAAGTCTAAAATTTATTCATGTAAAATAGATACAATATCTATTTTAATTTTTGTGTTAAAACTTGATATATATAATAATAACACCTAAAAAATTGTATTAAAGATATACATCCAATTTAAAAATAAATAATCGAATGAATATTTTTAAACAATGGGATATTGTTTTATATTGAAGGGAGGATTATAGATATTGGAAATTGGTATATGAAGGGGGGATATATATAAAAACCGTATTATTATATCGGATTGTGCTTGTTGAATCCAAATATCAGTTTTGATTCTAATCATTTATTATTAATTAAATTTCTATCAAATAAAACGGAGATATCCTGAAATTAGGTAAACGTCATAATTTTTATTTAAAAATACACAAATTTGATTTTTTATTCTCGTTTTATTATTCACAAAAAGTTAAATTTAGTTTTTTTTTTTTTTTAAATATTTTTTGATGTTGTTATTGAACAGATGCGTAAAGAAGTATATTAATTAGTATACAACTTTAATAAGTTTTGTTATATCCGGAAAAAAAAATTAAAAAAGAAAGAAAAAAAAGTGCATTATTGATCAAAAATTTCCTATAAGTTTTGTATTTTTAATGAAACTAACCGAAAAAATAATAAATTTCAAGCACATTTTTTTTTAGTGAATTTAAAGTCAATTAAAATAAATTAAGATTTAAGGGAGATTTGGTAAAAAATTTATCGGGAAATTACATTAGGAATATTGCAAATCGCATTAAAGCTGTTAATTTTTTTACTTTTTTTACTTCAATTTTTTAATAAAGGAGGATATGAGTTCCATATTTTAATAAAAATATACTCTTAGCGAGATTATATAGTTTTTAAGTTTATTTATGTGCACTTATCATTGCATAATTCAAATAATATGAATGATATTAAATATTCAAAATACTTAAGCTGGATCTTGATTTGTAAATAACTAGATGTAATTTCAAGTGAATGGAACCTTGTTTGAGGTTTAAAGGAATTATAATTTAATAATTAAAAAAAAATTCCGAAATTCCAAATATGGGAGTAGGGGTGATTGGAGTGCCAACAAAATTATGTTTATAGAGTTTCCAGGGAATTTTACCGTAAAAAATAAACTAAATTTGGGATTTCGGTTGAAATTTTTTCAAAAGAATAAGTCTTGAGCTTTTGATATTATAAATGAACTAGGTTAGTGTAGGAAATGGATAAGACCAATTTAAAGGTTTTTTAGCTCCAAATAGCGTAAAACTCGGATAGTCATTACACAAAAAACAATCCCTACATATTAGATTACAAAAAGCTATTACATATCATGATTAATCCTAGAATTAGCCCTTTTATTTTTTTGGCTATAGGATTCGAGTTTCCAGGAAATTGAATTTGTAAATCGATTTAATAGTATATTTTTAATATCCAGAGAATCTGCTAGAAGGTACAAGTTTCGATTAGAATGAATGCCATGTTATCTCAGTGAATGAGGTGTAGTTTATAAATATATAAGCTGCGAAGGAGATGAAAATATAAATAAAAATAGGAATTTAAATCAGAGATAGGGATAGGAAATTGTTAAGGCGAAAAGATATTAGAGATCACAAAAAAGTTTAAGGGTTTTAATATCATTTCTGTAACAAAATTTTTTTCTTGTTTAATCTTAATAATTTTCTTTTGTAAAGTTGAATTATTGAAAGTCGATGAATTAAGGGGATTTTGCCGCTCTTTTTGGTTTCGGAAGCGGGTTAACTTGTTCATCGGTTGATTTTGTGTTTGGGCTGGTTAAATAAGTATCACTTTTGGGTGTACTAACAGAAGATAACGGCTGGTTTACAGGAGCAAACAGCTTTTTTGTTTTTACGGGTTCGAATAAAGGCTTAGTTAGAACCATTGTTTCAGATTCATGACTTTTAGTTGAGGTGCTTTTGAAAGAGGAATTAAAGGATTTCGAGGGTGCAGGGTTGGCGATGGGGTTTGATTGAATTTCAGAGACTTTAGATTGTGATAAAATTGTATTGTTAACGGGTTTGTTATTTTCAGGAATAAAAGATTGGTAGGATTCATCAGGGGACAAATCAGCGATAGCTAAAGTATCATTTAGTAAATCTTTGCTTTTTTCTAATAAATCAGAATCTAATTGGTTGATGTTTTTGGCACTATTTTCGAAGTTTGTAGAGTTGGACAAAATATTTACAGCCTCATCATTCTCATTATTTAAGACGGGATTTGGACTAGTGAGGTCAACAGGGGGGCTAGTTTCTTTGTTCAAATCAGTTCCTTTTTGAAAAGATAGTGATGAAGAGTCATTTGTGAACTGGGATTTTTGGTGAACAATAGGTTTAAAACTAGATCCAGATTTTGTAAAACTTGAGTTGGAAGTTACATGGGGGTTTGAAAACACCGCTTTAGATGAGGCAAAAGACGACTTTGTAGGTTGGATGGGAGGTGATTTTGAGCCGTGAACAGAGCTTAGTTCGGCGACCAAGTTGTTTGACTGGAAGTTTTTCTGCTTGGGAAACTGGTTTGTTGGGTTATCCATGATAGATTTGCTATTTTCTGAACTGAAAACGAATCTAGTGGGGACAGATCGAGCAGGTGCCTGGGGTCTATATTTAAGAACCTCTTCCACAGATTTCAACTTATCAATATGCTTGGCAGTACCATCAGAGATCAGCTTTCTGATCTCGTTTGTATCGACTGTGACATTTGAGTAAATTCCAACCTGGATAAAAATTAACAGTAAAAAACAATAGTTAAAAGATCATAAAGGAAAAAATGTATACAACTGGTGGATGGTAGGAGAGAAAAGACCAAAAATACTAAAAAACCAACCTTGTGAGTCAATTGAACACCAGAATCAATCAGCTGAGACATGATGTGGTTGGCAGAGGAGGAGTAAACCATTCGCAGATTAGAGACGGAAGTTTCGGGTATAGACTGAATAAAAACTGTTGAAGGAAGGCAATAATGATTAATTGGGAAAAATTAGAGCAAAAAAAAGGCTTAGATTGTAATCTGGGTGGTAAAAAAATGCCAGTATAGCCGATGAAACAAAGTTAGTTTGGATATTATGAAATGAAATAAAGAAAGATCACAAACCTATGGTGGAGTTATCCAGTTTAGATAGTAGAAACCGAGGTTCAAGTTTAGTCAAACCACTGATAGAATCGCAATCTGGAGAAGAGGACTTCAAAATACAGTTTTTTTTATTAACAATTTCCAGCTCTAACCAAATTTTAAGAGAAGAAGAGACTGAAGAGGAAATTTCTTGGAGATCAGAAGAAGATATAGGGATTTCAATTGAGTGAAAACCGCCAGTTTTTGCGGCAATGGTAGATTTTACGTGCATATATTCCTGGTGAACATTAAGGGGTTCATTGGAGTCGTTTTGCCTGAATATATTAGAATTAGAGGAAAAGGGAGATCCAGACTTTAGGGATATTTGTTTCAGTCGATAAGCAGTGTCATTTTCAAGATCTTTCCTAGCTAAATCCTCTTCTTGGAGAACTTGTAACTTCTGAAGTTCGCTTTGTGACATGGCAGAGCGAGGATCGAAAGTTTTGTTGGAGGAGCCAATTCGGACACTCTGAGTATTTGAAGTTTGTTTTTTAGGAGCATAAGAATCAGAATTTTTTAAGCCACAGGCAACTTCAAGTTCATGCTAAAATACAAGTATTAATTGAAAAAAAAATCTTGAATAAGGAGACTGTTAAAAAGCAACAAAAAAAAAAGGTCTAGAAGAAAAAAAGAAGACTAACCAGATCAGAAATCTGTAGGGATTCAGCGAGGCGAGCGAAACCAACTTTTTGTTTTACTTGGCCTTGAGTAGACGCATATAACATTCGATCCTTAATGTGTACTTTTCCTTCGGGCATCCAGAGTATCAAAACCCATTTGAGAGAATCATTGCATATTAGGATAAAGGAAGGAACGTCGAACTCAACAAAGTCGGAAATAGAGGCAGCAACTAAGATAGTAAAGAGTTTTTTATTCAGAAACATTGGGAGAAAATTATGGACAGGCAGAGGTAGCACAAAATAAAGTCAGAAGAGAGTTTACCTGATATTCTGGTTTTTAATTCTCGAACATGAAGAGAGCCTAAATATAAAAAAAAAAACATTGCAAATTGAAAAAAAAACAAAGGGAAAAGACTTGAAAAAAAAGAAATAAAATTAAAGATGTAAAAAGGGTAGGAAAAAGTACCAGATATAATTTCAAGTTTCAGGACTTTTCCAAGTTCAGGGGACGATAGCATAGCATCGATATCTCCATTAACTGTAAAAAAAAAGAAAGAAAAAGAAATATCAAGAGGTTAGCAATGAATTTTGGAAGAAGGGGGAAGAGGGTAAAAAAGATAACTTAAAGAAAGCGAGACCTCCTAAACCACTTGTTACGCTGCTCATTTGAAACGAGTTGGGATGAAGTGATATTGTAGCTGAAGGGGCAAAAACGAGATAAGCAGTCTAAGGAAGTGAGTAAATCTGGAAGGGCAAAAGAGTTGTGAGTATTAGACAATACAGTTATTGAGAATACGAGTATAGTTTGAAACTTTAATGACACTGAAAAAACGAACAGGTATTGGTTCTATCTTAGATTCGGATAGATTTCACGGGCTTTGATAGACAGCCTGTAAGACATTTTATGGAATGGTTTAAGCCAATGAATGCATGGGTAATATTAGTCGTCGATTTCTATTTAAACCAATGAAAATGCTTATGAGATGAATGCGAGCAAACTTATTTGCCGAAAGACACCATAGGCACTACTTCTATTGGCTTTGGGGGTGGTACAGGGCAAATATATGGATGGAAAGCCATAAGCTCAAATAAACGACAATTTGGGGCTTGTGAATAAAATTAAAGGCATTTATCGAAATCAAATATAATTCCGTGATACAAAAAAAAAAAAATTATCGAAATCAGTAGCAGTTTATCTGGCCGAAAAAAAGCTCAAGGTTTCCAAATTGGGACAGTTTGGCAGTCTGATTTGCTAGAGTGGATAAAAGTACCCAAAACAGATCTACAGCTTTATAGCCCAGCGATCTTTGAGAGGTTTGTAGTAAACGAAGACAAGTAAGATCTCCCAGAAGAGCCTAAACACACTGTCTGAAGAATATCCAACGCATAGTCCTTTTGCGGGGACGGCTGGTTTGGACTTTAGCCTGGATTTGTTACCCGGAACTAGATCTATGAATGGGTAAGAAAATACCATAAAAGTATGCTTTATAGCTGAGGTGTGACCAAGAAATCGACATTCACGCTAAAGCTTATATCGGTAAACCAACTTTAAGCGTTTCGGGTTTGGGGTTTATTCAACACAGAAAGCATTCGGCAAAGGATGCCAAACGATGACGGATGGATGCAGGCAGATGGCGCCCTATGTTGACACAGAGCCTCCTATTTCCAAATTCGTGAGATGTTGAAAAGCACCAATGCCGGCAAACATGTAAAATGCTCAAATGGCCTGCAGAGCAGCGGGGGGTTTTTAGCTCGTTTCTCGAGAAGGCATCTGGGAATATGGGAGATTTTTAATCAGTCCAGCATATTGCCACATTAAGCATATTTTAGCTCTATTTGACCGCGGGTGGGTACGTTTCTGGCCATTAGTAGGCCGGCAACATTAGGCAACTGTATTACCAACCAGCAGGCCTCTGTGGGCACGGTGTTCGGGTTACAGTCGTTAATTTGATGCGGTTGGTGGCGAATGCGTGTTGTCTTGCAGCTATTGGAGGCGGGACTGTTTGAAAACAATCAATGTCTATTTTGCCCATAAAACGCATGTTTTTTTGGGATGTGGAGTATGATTCGCTGGCCTGTTACTAGGTTTGACATCAGCTGAGTTTTGTTAGCCTTTAGCTATTTCGACTGCGAGCTACGCCTTCATCAACCGCAGCCAATTGCTGCCATCGGGAGCGGTAGATTATTAGCCGAATTGGGATCGATGCAGGAATGTCTTGGGCCAAGAAAACGGTACTCCAGTCGAGATTCCAAATGCGTCGATAAAGCCGTATTTGGCCGCCAGAGCAGCCAGTGCTATTTTTTATTCCTGCAACTGATTTTTCACATTACCAAGCATTAATATGGTTGGATGGCAGCACATTGGCCAGTGGTAATTGGGCTGTGGTGGTCAATAGGATGTCCGGATCGACGGATGTGTGAGTAATGATTGTTTAGAGAAACTATCTAAAAATAAGACACGCTTTCAGAAAAAATGACTTGCTGGTTCGGCATATAGCCGGGTGTCGACTCTGTCAATCCGAATTCTGCATTTTACATAAATGATATCGTGATTTAATCTGCCCAACGAGTGCCTAGCCTCTCGTCCCTCTTATTCCCTCCCGCCTCCACACTCTCACCCAAGAATTTTCCTCGGCCTCAGCCTCAGCATCAGCCTCGGCCTCAGTCTCAGTCTCAGTCTCTTACTCTCACTCTTACTCTTACTCTGCTCTGCTCTTCTCAAAGCTATATCCTATTCGATCATTAAGGGAATTCTGCCTGGCGAGCCCTTTTGCTTACTTGGAAATTCTTTAATATAGTACTTGAGTAGAATGGATATTGAAACTGGAGTTTCTTACAATACACGCATTACCGAATCGTTGGCTTATCTGGGCTTAGGCCTGTGGTTTCTCATGTGGTTTATGCATTTGCTTGGTCAATATTCCATGTAGGTTCTTTTTCTTCTCACAGATTCGAGCTCCTTACTTTCTATATTGCTTTTATCTCTGCTTTTTTTTCTCTTTTCTTATCATTATGTTCATTCCATTTCCTGTGTACTTCTATTCCCTTCATTAATATTATAGAATACTAAAATCTTCTAAAAATCCAGAGTTGGAGCGAATCAATAAAGACAATTCCGTCGGTGTCACTATAATTCGCCCCTTGCGAGGTCTTGACGATCGGCTCGAAGATTCCTTAACTTCAAGTTTCACCCAAACTCACTCACCCATCCAAGTTTTATTTGTTTTACAAGACGAAAAAGATCCCAGCATTGAAATTGCCAATAAAGTTTCCTCAAATTTTCCCAATATCGAGTCCTCCATTGTAATCGGTATCTATTCGTCATTATTATTATTTTTTCTAAAAAATTATGTCTAATGTATTTACGAGAATAATAATTAACTTCTTTTTTTCATAAACAGCGAATAACAATTTTACTATTTCTATACTTTTTTTCTTTAGCGAAAAGATGTGCTCTCAATCCTAAAGTATCCAATATGATTTCCGGTTTTAAGGAAGCCAAATATGATATGGTATGGGTATGCGATAGTAATGTTGTCGCTGAATCTGAGTTTCTCTCTCTCGCTCTTGACTGCTTCGCCAATGCTCCAGGAAAAGTCGGCGCCGTCCACCAAATGATATGGGCTTCTCAATTCAACTCTTTTGGCGGTTTATTGGAATCCGTTTTCATCAATACTACTCATGCTCGTATGTACCTCGCCCTGAATTTCTCTCAAATCGGTTCCTGCTTAATGGGAAAATCAAATGTTTACTCTATTTCTGATCTTGAAAAGCTCGGTGGAATTTCAAGTGTTGCCAACTATATGGCCGAAGATAATGTTATTGGCCAAAAGCTCTGGAGTACCGGAAAGCGACATCGTATGACTCCAATTCTTGCTGCCACTTCTGTCAACGGCCTCTCTCTCTTCGATTACTGGTCCCGTCGTCTGAGATGGATCAGAACCCGAAAATACAACGTTACTGCTGCTACCCTCTTCGAACCTCTCACCGAATGCTTTCTCAACGGTGCTATTGCTTCTTATTCTCTTGAATACCTCTTTAATTTGCAACCTCTGCCCGTGTTTTTAACCCATGTAATTGTTTGGTTTTCTTTCGATTTGGTTTTCTACCTCCGCCAACGCGCCCAAGTATCTGAATCCATCAATAGAGGGTCCTTCACTCCTCTACAGTTTCTTGTAGGCTGGTTCTTCCGCGAACTCCTGGCTCTCCCCATCTGGCTATCTGCAATAGTAGGAAATTCTGTTTCCTGGCGAGGCATCAATTACATTTTGAACACTGATGGTACAATTAATAGCTTTTCCGAGCTGTAGGATTTTTTACTTCTGTCTCAAAGCTCACTTACACTTTTAAATATTCTCACACTCACATTTTCCATATCTGTTTCCACCATTCACTCACGATTCAGCTGGATAAATAATCTCGCCCTTTTTGTGGTTTCCAATAGTGACTAGAAATCCAAGTTTTTTTTATAAAGGTTTTATTTTATACTGTCAGCTTTATAACTTTTCATTTCGCCGACTTCCTATATGCTAACCAATAGAATGCTTTTGTTTATTTACCATTACACTTTGAGTTTTCAAACTATTTTTCCTTTTGATATTGAAGATTTTATTGGCTCTGATTGTTTTCGTAAATAGAGAAGAATAATCCAGACTGATCAGAATTTTGACCCAAATGAGAGCAAACAGATAAAAAACATACTAATAGGCTGCTATACTTGAAATATTTCAATAGATTCCACACTATATATTTATTTCATAATAAGAGTTTTAGTTTGTAAAAAGATACTTTGATGGAGGCACTGAACAGCATCAAATCAACGGTTGAGTCACTTCCCCCCGGATTCAACTACAAACTGTATTGTATTGAGACGCCGGGCGACACAACAGTACCTAGCTTGATTCCAAACCCACCATCTGCGCCAGAAGGCGGGGAGACGGTAACCCGCCAAAAGAAAATATTATTCA